>JASDQU010171576.1:38228-56354 GCA_032191745.1 Picea mariana
CAAATATAGAAAAAATCATATTGTTATCCATCAAACAAACTTGGGTCCATTACCCAAACCTGAGTTCTCCAACTTCACATGGTCATAACTCTCTAACTGTGAGGAGTTATGTGACTTTCTACATACCACCGGAAATGGAATGACAATCACTATCCATCTAGGATAGTTTCCCTGACAAATTCATTGTCCTTCATCTCATTATTCCACAATTAAGCATGGGTTCTCTTACTCTGCAAAGTGTCTTTCCGTGAGGGCTTTCACCATAAGGGGACCACTTTGGAGTTCATCCATATTTACTTCTTATCAACCATGACAAACCAATAATAAGTCATATTTACATCAAACAATCTTGCGTCCATTAGCCAAACCTTTGTGCTACGGGGCTTTCTTCAAGGGTTGACATCAATGACAACCAACCTTAATCAACAATTCTTCCATTACTTGACTTCGATCAACAACTAAAGAGGATTTTCATGATCTGATGGTTGAAATTGATTTTGACTTTAAGGTGAGATCTAAAAATACTTTTTGATCTAGTTCCTTGATAAAATGATCCATATTTCTCATTGACTCAACGATGTATATTTCTCTCAAAATTCAAGAGGGAACAATCATGATTCCACAATTCTTTACAAAGGATCTCTATCTACACAACGCTCTGGCTTCTACGCAATATCTACAACACTATTTCTCCTGAAATTTTATTTCCTCTTGGGTGTTCTTCTACATACCATTGTCATGGTTGACATCAATGACAACTAATTTTCCAATATTCCAAACACCCAAATATATAAAATCCATTCAATTCCTCTATGCCACTTTGTCTATCATGCATAGTGTGTGTCTATGCAATGAGGTTTCCCATGACAACTCCATTTTCATTTTCTAATCAAGTTCCCTTCCAATATTATCTTGATTTGACCAACTATGGTGTGTTTCCAAGGTTTACAGTGCACCTATTCTATGAGAAAGGGCATCCAACATGTCTGTGGTTTGTATTTCCAATGACCAAAGAACTCCAAAACTAACTCTTGTAGCCATCAACCTTATGTCAAGTCACGATAGGTTGGTTAGTAACCAACAAGGTTATTATGTGGTGGAGCTACCTAAATCCATTCAAGTCTTGGTCCTTAAAGTATTAATCCAAATGTTATTCACATTAAGTTTTATGACTATGATTAGAGTACCAATGTATCACCTTATTTACCACAAAGGAAGATGTGTTATTCACATTTTTCTTTTTGATCATGATTGGGTTTCCCATATGATTTAATGGATCCAAATTTTTATATCACATCACTATGTTGGTCAAATGAATTACATTCACATGGAACCTAGTGATTGTAGTTGAGATACCAATGCTATTGCACTATTAACCATGAAGGGATAAGTGTTATTTTCCTTTTTTTTGGCAACTGCGACTAGGGGTTTATGTATAAGTTAAAATTTTCTTGACTTTTATATAGTTCCATAACCAATTTGATGGAAACAATAAGGAACCAATAATAGTTGAGAATAATATTAGAGTGAATTAAACCCCAACCAATGTTTACAAATTGGGATTTCTCTATAAAAAATGAAGGCTAAGCCATTCACAATTAGTCTACAAATAAGAACTAGACTGTTGAGAGAAAGTAAATGATAGAGTTTCATTTTTTATATACCATTATCATTGGATGAAGGGTTATTGAATGAGGCTAAATAGTCACCCTCATGGATTATAATGTGATTTTACATGTCATCATAGATTAAAATATGAGTTATCCTACTTTCTAGTTATAATGGAAATTAACCATTCATGAGCTCAAGAGTGATTTTATTCCTTCATTATTTTGGTCATGATGTCAAATATCCTCTCAAATGGGATTTCTCTTACTCACCCTCCTAAATGTGTTTGAAAAAATGACGGTTTGAGAAGTTATTCACCCTTCTTTGTTTTAAATGGGATTTACCATGGTCATTTATTTTACTTTGATTCACACATTTTCTAGTTGGAATGTGATTTTCCATTTGTGTAGTTTACTCACCCAATCCATGAAGTGTGATTTCATCCACTCACTCTCTAAAGTTTGATTCTCACTTTCACTATGTCTAATGCAACTTAACTTGTCAACGTTGTAGACATGAATTCCTTTTTCCCGTCACTTTTTTGAAGAAAATTACCCCATTATCTTCTTCATTTGAGATATAAGACACCTTCATGGATGAAAGGAAATTTTTTATTTACCTGTCATATATTTTAATATGAATTTCCCTTTCCCTCTTGCATAATTTTGTGTGGTTTAATTGTGGTAAGAACTTCAAAAGTGAAGCAAACCCTTCACCAAATTGAATGTGATTGATTCCCTTCATTTTCTACAATGCAACCTACACTAAATGTAATACCCTCGGGTTCATCCCCAGTTGTAATTGTACATATTTTTTTATAGGCTGGTGAGCCATGATATTATACGCCAAAATACCTATGTGATTATTAGGTCAGAGAGGCTAGATGCTAAAAGGTCACTGATCATATTATTATAATATTCAATCATTCATACTATGAATGAAAACACATCTCTACTACAGACCAACTGGAAAAAAAGAGTATGGGGGGATAAATGCCACTAGAAAGGGGAAGGGGGATAAGAGTCAAGGAAGAGGGGCTAAGCCTAGGGGGATTAAGCCAAGGTAATAATATTTATTAAAAGTTTAGTTTATGGATACATATACATTATGTTATCGTATGTTCCCAAATAAAGGGAATAATTAAATGAATGGGACAAAAGTTAGTTCCTTATGTACCAAGTGTCACATGGGGCACATGCATATATAATTTGGGAATATAGTGTAATTCCCCATCTTAGCTATCATTCAACCATCTGTACCTTGCTACCTTCTCCATACCTATATGTGGGAGTTGTTTCTAGCCATTGACTATGTATTTTGAGCTGAAGAAACATATTGTTAGGATCGTGTGTTATTGAAGAAGTGGGTTGTTAGGACTGTGTGATATTGAAGAAGCAAGTTGTCATGCCCATGTGCTATTGAAGAAGTGGGTTGTCAATCCGGTGTGCATTCTCTCCAGGTGAGTTAATTGTTGAGAATTGTATTCCCAAGGTGCCAAGCTACAACTATAGGACTCTGATAATTCATGTATGACCTATTGCTAGAGGCCTAAAAGGTAAGTGGGTCAGTCGAAGGACTATTGAGTAGAGAAGGGGAACACTTCTTGGGGTGGGAAAAGCATGTGGGGAATGAGATATTGTTGGATAGGAAATTTTGGAGACAGTTTTGGTAAAAATCCTAAGTATATAAAAAGTGCAGGGAAGAAGAAGGAAGGATAGGGAATGTGCAGTTCAATCACATCTAGGAGGAAAGAACGCAACATGAAGATAGTGAGTAGATAGAAGAATAAAGCATACATAAGAATAAAGTAGACAGAGGAATAAATAAGAGAGTAGAGAATAAAGAAGGAGCATAAAGTGGGTGAAAATAAAGCATGATAGAAGGATGATATATCGACATTCCATAAATAGAAGAACACTAGAAAGCAACATGCAGATGGAAACGTAGGTGAAAGCAGCCTGAACAACTAGTTAACTGAAGAAATTATGCATTGTAATAGAGTTTTGGGAGGAATAGAATAGGGTTTTAAGCCCTAAATCTTATGTATAAATATGTAACGAGTTGGGAGAATAGGGATTCTATTCCTGAGTAGTTTGTTCTATTGAGAGTAGGAATGTATGTCTGAATGTAAAAGAGAAGATGCAAAGAGAGAAAGGATTTCACTGCAGAGCGTCTATGCTAAGAGAAAAACAAGATAATAATGAGATATATTTGTAAGCATAATACACAAGCATCAATCTCTTAATTAACAAATAATAAAGAAGCCATCCTTTGTGGTCGTAGCCCAGAGTTGGGTGAACCATGTTAAATACTATGCTCTGTGATCTTTTATGCATTTTCTTATGGAATCTGTTTGAATGCATTTTAGGGTAGATTTACTTTATATGTGATCATGGTGCAATGGTTTGGATGTTACAGTAATGAATTTATGATATAAGCGGGAAACGAATGGTAATATGAACTTGAAATCTACTAAGTAATTGAAGAAGAAGAACTAGAGAATAACACACATAGAACTAGTTAAGTTAGAATGAATAGGAATATAACCTCCCATTCTCTTAACACTGTAGAAATATGGTTCATGTAGTCCCAATAGATACCTCAGGTGAGACTTCATCTGCACATACAGGTGATGTCGAAAGGGCTAATGTATGAAGTGTTTTTTTGGTCCAATGATAACTTGAAACGAGGGCCTTCTAACCGCGCATAGTGCCAACAAATGGTTCTATTGTTGGGACCGGGAATATGTGATTAAGGCGATGTTTTGGAGTCTAACTAAGAAGGAAATGTGAAAATGGTTAGAAGTGAAGGAAATTTTTTTTTCCATAAAATATAGCAGGAATCCTCAAATGAGTAATGAACAATGGATGCAAAAGTATGTGTACACATATCTGCATGGAATTTGCTTTGGGGAATTTCCAATTA
Source organism: Picea mariana (assembly GCA_032191745.1). Taxonomy (NCBI): domain Eukaryota; kingdom Viridiplantae; phylum Streptophyta; class Pinopsida; order Pinales; family Pinaceae; genus Picea; species Picea mariana. The sequence goes on from JASDQU010171576.1 coordinate 42,762, forward strand.
TTCTAAAAGAGTGGTTAGAAATATTAGTGGAGAACACTGGAAGATACTAGAACGTCGAGTCGAGGAATTGAACTCCTGACTTGGTAAGACAACTGAATTGAGTAAGTAATAAAAATTCTCGTGCAGTTGATTTATGGTTGGACAGTATATTAGGAAGATATATTACATAATTTGTGATAGAGCTTACCCAGTCATATAGTGTTACAGAAAGGGACTTTTTCAAAGTTCTGCGCAGAATGTTTATGAAATCATTGGGAACGTTGATAAATATGCTACTATGTGACAAGTGCATGATGACCATGGATTCTGATTGCTAAGGGGATTTGTACACATAGGGGAACTGCGGGGTGACATGAGGAGATTTTGAGAACATGATAAAATGAAGGAAGTGATAAAGAAAGAAGGGAGGGACTTAGAATGCAGAGAGACATAGATAATATACCATAGGAAGAGGAGAAGTTTTTAGAGCTGTGTAGAGGAAGGATGTATAAGAGGAGAAATATTGGGGATGAGAAAGCAGAGTTGTGGAATGAGCCAGAGGAGAGAGTACCTTGCGCAATTTTCCAAATTGTAGAGATACCACACATAAGAGGAGAAGAAGATGAGTCATAGTCTTGTCTTATAATAGTAGAACCATGGATTCCTACTCATACAAAATTAGGAGTAACAGTTGAATACTTATTAAAATAACTTATAGTTGGAAAAGGAGGACATAGTAGTAGAAATTCGAGAAGTGTAAGTAGTGCGCAGAGGCATAATCAACAAGCATCACCAAGAGGAGTGAATACACAAATAAATATGGCGGGGTTATATAACACCCTAAGACTTCCTGAGTTTTAGGGAGTGGGCTTAGAGGACTCAAAACAACATTTGTTTGTCTGTGAGACAATTTGGGCCACCAAGAACATCCAGGATGAGGCTGTGAAGATTACACAGCGGGTGGAAATGTTCAGAGGTCATGCACTAATATGGTACATGTAAATGCAGAGTACCACACCTACATGACATGCCATGACATTGACAGAGACAAGACAAGCATTTCTAAAAGAGTTTAAGAAGCCAAAGTTATAATCGCAGTACATTGCATAACCATACGAGATTAAGAAGGTACATAATGAATAAGTATGGGATTTTGATCAAAGGTTCAAGGATCAGATGGATAGGATAAATTTCCAGATCCATGATCACCAACATTGAGAATGGTTCATTGTATGACTTCTACCACACATTTTCATGCACTTGATTCAACATAAGGTTACATCACAACCCGAGGCTCTAGAAATTGCAATGAAATTGGAGGAATCTCCTGTGGGAGACAATGGAGGTATGGCACAAGTTCAGACACAGTTGGTTGCATTAATGATTCAACCGGAAGAACTTACAAAAGGGAAGGAGAAACAAGAATGAGTTTGGTGTACCAAGTGTAGGACTGAAACCCATTGCAAGGACAAATGTCCAACATTCGGTAGTATTTGGGGACTAGAGCATTGAATCCATTAACAAGAGGAGTGTATTGTGAGATATGTAAGACCTAGGTTCATCATCTGATGGAGTGTCCATTACTACAAAAGTATCAGAGGACACCAAGGAATGTTTTTTGCAATTTTTGCAAGTTAGTCGATAATTCAATTTAATGAGGGAGCATACTTCAGACATGTACAGGATTTAGGAGGAGAATGTTGCGATAGACGAAAGTGGTAAAAAATACAATAATAAGAGAGGCTTCAATATAGGGAAAAAAGGAAATTTTGGTAGAGGTTGAGGTAGAGGAAATTTCAACAGAGGAGGAAGAGGGTCGATCATATGTTATGACTACAATCAACTGGGACATTTAGCCCATGACTACCAGAATCCATGTAAAACATGCACATACTTTCATGTGTTGGATCATTCGATAGAGGGTTGTCCTCAACTAGTGGAGAAATGGAAAGCAAGAGTGAATTTGAACTATAATGTGCATAAGGTATCAGTCAAAAAACACAATGAAGAATCGAGGATAGTAGTTCTTATGCATGAAGGAGATAAAATAGGGGTTGATGTGACAAATGGACGGAAGGAGACTGAACAATGGGTAATGAAATTCGTAGGGCCTATACCAATGTTTGATCCTCATCAAAAAAAGGTGACATATCGAAATGCAAGGAAAGAGATAATTGGACAGGATTGGGGAGCATCAACATAATCTACATCCCATATTGGGGATCATGTAGGGCCAACGAAGCCGACTGGGAAGAAAAGTACTCTAAGAGAATTTTTAAGAAGTTGTGTACAAATGATGAAAGATGAAAATGAAATGAATACACTATATGATATTCTTGATCAATGCACACAATATATAGAAACTCCCATCGTGCAGAGGGTGGTGAATCAATTACTGCACCAAAAGAGGACCAACAGAGAATTCAAATTTAATGCACATATTGGGGAATATGATGTGGATAATGTTATCTTGCAATTGGGATTTGATGTGAATATATTACCTAAACATACATGGGAGATGATGGGTAAACCCAAGTTGGTCTAGTCTTCTATTCAGTTAAGACTTGCAAATCAACATAAGATAGTTCCAATTGGTCATTTAATAGTAGTACCTATGAACATAGATGGGGTGCGGAGCACAACATACTTTGAATTTATTGAGATCATGGAAGATAGTCAACCATACCCAACGTTGATGGGCTTGGAGTGGGATTTTGATAACCAGTCGATCATTAATATAAATAGGAGGTAGATGATATTTCAAGTGGGATATTTGAAAGTTACTCCCCCCTTGGACCCAATGAAAGGAAACAAGTACATAGAGCCAGCCAAAGGAAACAAGATTGACAACTTGTATAATATGATTTTGTGGATGGATGATTATGTTAACCCTACATCATATGGTGTGTTGATTTGGAGAAGCATTAACTCATGTGCATCGGACTCATAGAATGGTCTATAACATTATAAGGAGAGAATGCATAAAATCTCAGCTAGATGATGTGCACACATAACCCAATCCTTGCATTGGATATGGACAAATCTATGTGATCCACCTAGGTATGATGGATTGACTGATATAATATTATTCATAACAATGTTTGAGTTGTAGGTACTTGAACAACAAAGGATGTTGGCACTAGATGTTTTCCTAAAAGCAACTCCAACAAAATGGTGGGATGCACACAAAGAAGGGATGGAAGAATGGTCATAGTGTAGGAGGATATTGCAATTGAGATTTGGTAATGAATCAGAATATATAACACAAAAGTATATAGGAGAGAGTGATCCAACATGTCATGTGGCGCATTGTAGAGCCTTATGGATTTCAGTACTGGAGATAGAATGGATGCACAAATTTATACACACACTAGACACAATTCAGAAGAACGGGTATTTGGAATTGGAAATGCATAGAGAAACAACCAATTGGGACGATTTGGTTCAAAGATTAAAGGTAACCTTTTGTAACATACCCATCCACCCATAGGCTAGGCACGTTACCTCAAAAACTCACTTGTGAACCAATCTCAAATTCTAATAATAATTAATTTGAAATAAATCATGAAAGACTCACATGCATTAATCAAGATCCATGCTACAACATAAAATAAATAAACAACGTGCCATGCACAAAAAATAACTAGTAGACAAGCACATTATAAATACATATCTCAGAGATAATTAAATACACAACGAGAAATACATTGTACAAAAAACACAAAGAACACTTATCATTGCAAGTAAGCATTCACCAACTCGCTGCAAAGCAAGGATGTTCCTCCCAACCACAGACGCTATTATTCATTTACTCTCAACAATAGGTCACCCCTGAGCCAGGGATATGAATCCACAAGGATAGGCCCTAGGCCAAATCTAAATCATGCAACAGTTGGCTAACTAGCTCTCAAGTTTCCCAACCACTCAACAAATCCTACATTTTCCAGCTCTCTTCCCCCTCAGCCTGCATGTTGGCCCTTGACCAAGTTTTGAGGAACACTTGGTCATATTTGACCATTTTTGGACTTCGAAAGCTTGTCAAAGATGGAGTGCCAAGCTAAGAAGATATCACAGGATCCCAACCCACTTTTGGGGCCCTTTTAGGGTTTTGGGTTAGGGTTTTGTCGGTGCGTTCAACCCTGGGTCTACCCCTATGCCAAAAAATGGTTCCATTGTTGGGACCTGAAACTGTGATTGCTAGGAACTGAGGAAGAAGAAACTTTGTGCAAAAGAAATCTCTATGCATAGATCTGTTGCCCTAGTGCACAGATTTTTACTAGACCTATGAAGCTTTGTGCTAGGAATAAGGTCAGATCTGAAGAAAGGAAGATCAAATCCAAAGAAAAGAGGTAAGATCTATAAGCTCTGTGCTCTAATAAAGGTAAGAATAGTCAAAAGTCCTTAGATCTGGAAGCTTTGTGCTTTGCAGAAGTAAGATAAGTGAATTTTTTTTTTGTTTCTAGAGCATGGATACATGTATGTTTGATAGATTTTTTCCTAGCTTAAAAACTAGGGCATTAATAGATGAAAGAAAGTTTGATATGAATAGATATGATAAGTATAATGATAGATATGTTATACCTATGCATAGAAAGAATGTTTGGACTAACAAGTGGATGCAGGATCCTAGAAATAAATTTTTGTAGGCTAGCCATTATGATCCTAGTGCGCAGTACAAGAAGAGTTAGGGATGATTGAAGAGAAAGAGAGGATTAAGTCTTTTCTACAGTTGCAGAAGACTAGGACATATTGCTAAGGAATACCCTGGGAGAAAACCTAGTTGTTTCTATTGCAAAGCTTTGGACCACAACGTATTGGATTGCCCTAGAATGATTGTTAAGTTGGAAAGGATGAATCTGAATCAAGAAGACCAGAAGGAAGATCCATAAAAGGTAGAAACCCAACAAGAATTATAGAAAATATTAATACGGATAAAATAAACCCTGAAGGAACATAAAGATGTCCAATTACTAGAGATATTCAAAGAAAAGGATCAAGTCGAAGAAAGAATAGGGGACTTCGACATTGACTGTATTTTTGATGAAGAAACAAAAGTGAACATTATGCCAGAAATAATTTGGGAAGCTATAGGAAAGCATGCCATGATATCTTCCCTAGGAGGGACAAGTTTATTCAGAGTAAATCTAGTAAACCTATGTGGAAGGCTCACACGGATACCTATGATTGTCAATGGAACTTCGACAGAGGAAGAATTTGAGATTATTAAATTTGTTGAAGACAATGCCCTGTTTACCATGCTAATAGGAAAACCTTGGATTGATAGAAAACAAGCCAGATGAAAAGAGGAAGAAGAAGTTTTGGAATAGAAGAAGCAAGAGTTAAACGACTTTATGACCAGAAGGATCACGCACTTGATTGAAGAAAAGAAGAGTAGATCATAGATAATTAATACTAGCAACTCTGATGTCGAGGCTAAGAGAACACTAGAGGATCCGCAGAAGATTGAGTTACCTATTTTCTATACAAAAGCAGTATTATCCAGGAAGCCTAGGAAAGAATTTCAATAGCGTGAAGTAACTAAGACCACAGAAGATAAGCATCAGAATGGTAAAATCATTACTAAGACAAAGCTCACTGGGAAGAAGACTAGAAAGTTAAGAAAGAAAAGGGCTATTACTGTAAGATTACAAGAGGTTCTAGAGGATACTTTGCAGAAAGAAAAATTGCAGAATTGGAGCTTCATCGAGATATTAGAACAACGACATAGAGTACTTCACCATGAAGAAGCAATATAGTCATTAGGGCCAATATATCTGTTTGAATTTCGCTTCAAATGGGCAGAAAAGCAATAAAGTTTCTTAATCCAACCATTGAAACATGCCATAATGGGTCGAACAGGAGTTAATGAAGGATCATAACCATTGCCAACAAACCGTTTCTAAACTTCCCTACTTAGTCCATCGCACCACACACCGAGAATACTTTTTGCTAAGTGAGAATTTAAGCATGAAACCTGAGATTAATTCACCTTGAGATCATTGCCTTGTTCCCATACTATTCACTGTAGTCTTTGAATTCTTTTTGCACCCAAGCTAGCTGACCCAAGCTTGTATGTCAGATGAGGTCAACACTGTTGAGAAAGTATTTGAAGAAGTTTTAATTGACTTAATGACTAATAGAGTCATGTCAGAGTGAGGAGTGTCTACAGGTGTACAAGCATCATCCTCGAGAGCATTGCTAGCTTCCCCCTCCACTGCTCGAGTAGGACCATCCCGACCGCCTTCAGAAATATGATCTAAGATCGAAAACGACTTCACCACTGTGAAGGTGATACCAAGTATCTTTCCTAAGTATATACCACCAGTAAGTGGCACAGTGAATCGAGACACTATACCCAGAGACTTCAACTATGCTTTGGTCATTGCTTACCTCCCGAAATGGGTGCGAGCAGTTTGTGCTGACCAGGATAAGCTCAAAACATTGAAATTTAGTGATTTTAACCTTGGAGATCGTAAGGTTTATAGTATGCTAGCCCTGCACAAGTACTTAACTATAAAAAAAGGGAGGAACCCAAATATTGTCCCTCAGCAATGGACCCATAACCTTGCGCAGTCAACCCTCCTCAATGTAATGAAGATTCCTCAATTCGGAAGGCATCAGGAAGTGAATGCATATGTTAGATTGTCGTTGTCCTGCTACCATGGAGGATACTTATGGTTGGATCGCTGCATCATTGTGGATCTGATTCTGATCAATCGGATCACAGGGATAAGCATGCAGGGCCCTGACCCACACGAGTTTTACCTTGGAAAGACTGCAAATCGTGCTCTCTCCCCACGAATAAAAGACACATATGGCGATGTAGAGAAGGGAACGAGAGGATAGAAGGTAGCCTCCATCGAGAATTCAATAGTGCACCTTGGTTGCCAGATGATTGAAGGGAAGTTAGTCCACAAGAACAGACCCACACAGGTGACTGGATTTGTAGTTGACCTCGCAGGGAAGTGTGCGGAGGGACTACAAATGAACTAGGTAAAGTACCTTGTCAATCAGCTAGATCTTGACTGCAGAGAAGCACAAGACCAAGGGTATCAGTTCCACTTTAGTTGGTTGCTCATACTCATCACTTTCATCGCTTGGGAGCTACCAGAAGGTGCCACTTTTCTGGAGATCAAACCCTTCGAACCACTGGCCGTGAAGCTTTGTACGTTGTGGTACTCCAGCGACATGAACAAGTAGTGGCAGTCTAATGCCATCTTCCACACTTATTAAAACCAATTGAAGAATGCAATCCAGTCTACACCACGCCTCACACCAAACACACTTCATAGGTTTAGACCTTTGATCAAATTCAGCGCGGACCACCACTTCACCTATATCACATCGCACACTGATGAGCACAAACAACAACTCCAGTTGTACTACAAGTTAACAGAAGAAGACTTGGAGCAGATTACCAAGGAATGGTCGGCATGCCTCCTTGTTCTAGCGGACCCCGTAGAAATATATGACGTGGAAAGCCCTAAAGCTATACTGGATGCACCTGGACCAAGCAAGACTAAGACGGATGATGAAGTTCAAGATATCCATAGCACATCCATGAAGACTAATTCAATCTCACCTACACAGGGAGGTGATGGTGAAGAACTAGCTGGCACAGAGGTTGAGAAAAAAAAAGGTGAGGTTACTCCGCCTAGAGAGGAAGAGGATCCCTCTAAGAAAAGGAAGGTCACCCCACCAAAGCCCTCATCCTAAAAGAAAACTAAGGCCACCTGGACTACATTTAAGAATACCCTCACAGATGACGACTTAGACTTCTTGATCGCTGCGTTGAATGATGCCTCACTAGAGATCGCAGAAAGGAAAGAAGTGAAGCAGAAGGAGATATTCTGCCAACTCACGAGTGCGCTTCAAGAAGTGCAACAGGCACTCCAATCCATCTGATTCATTTCTACTACTCCCTTGATTATGGGAACAACAGGAACAGGTGATGAGCCCACCCAATTGCGCCAGATCGTCGAGAAAGTCGAAGCTCTCCTTCGACGAGCTCAAGAAGATACAACGCAAGCCACCCAGGCTTTGGCACAAGTACTGAGTGCACTTATAGTACAATAGAGGAAGGAAAAACAGGAACAGATTTCCTTACAAGTGAAGTGGGAGGAGGATAAAGCACAGTTACAGCAAAGAAAGGACCAATTGCTAGCAGAGAAACTTGAAGTATAGGAATGAGTTCACAAAGCACTTCACTCTGTGATGGTCATTGAAGTGAAAATTGTAGAATGTGTCCCACAAAAAGTGACACAACTTGAAGAAGTAATCCAACAACTTCAACAGCACATCACAAATATGGAACTTCATACCGTGCCTGAGACTCCCCAAAAGGTAAGAGATCTAAGGGAGGCAACTGTCTATAGCACAGTTGACAGGTTAAAAACCTTGGCTTTGGAATGTGCACATTGAGCGATAGAAGCACCCAGACTTATAAGAACCTCACAGAGAACCTATAATTTCAGACATTAGAGGCACAACTCCAAGAAGAAAAGCAACATGTAGATATGCTACAGGCACAGTTGAAAGCCTTGAACCTAGTTGAAAGAATGAAGCGATTTCTAGAACAATGCACCGCCCAACAATAGGTACACATGTTGCAAAGTAAAGTGATGGAAGTCTCTCAACGACTTCAACCACTCTAAGAGAAAGAATTCCAACTATTCACTGAAGTTGAGAGCTAGGCAACCAAGCTTGAATAGGCTGCCATTACTGCAGAACAACGCATGGAAGGACCAGTAAATGACGCAGTGATCCAGGAGTTCACTGAGCAAGAGGTTGTCGCACTATAGTAGGTCGAAGTATCTTGGGCCAAGCTCGAGACATTTGAAGTGGAGTTGATCAGACCAAAGTGACTCAGGATGAGTCATAGGTGAGTGTTGGGGGCCTCTTGGCCCTTGACCAAGTTTTGACCATTTTTGGATTTCGACAGCCTATCAAAGATGGAGCACCGGGCAAAGTAGAGATCACAGGATATCAACCCAATTTTGGGGCCCTTTTAGGATTCTGGGTTAATGTAATGGGAAAGAGATGTCGACCCATACGTTTACCCATGTTTTAGGCCTATTTTGTAAAGTATAAATAAGTAGCTAAGCAATGTAAGAGAAAAGGAGAAGATAAGCCAAGTGCTAGTAAAGGATTTGTGTATTGTGTGATCGACTTGTAGAGTTGAGTGCAAGTGTTGTAAGTGTTGAGTGCAAGGATTGTAAGAGGGCTCTGTGCTAGATTTACTCGGGGAAGAAGGATCTGGCGAGGTGCACGCAGATCTCATGTCCTATGCAGAGTATAAGTGTGAGCTATGTGCTATAACCCAATTGACCAAATCTAATAAAGAAGAAGAAGACTTTGTGGACGTAGCCCCAGGGTGGGGGTGAGCCACGGTAACTCTGTGTGTTGTGCTCGGTGCTTAGACCTAATGTGTTGTGCTTGATATGAGTATGTTATGTGCTTTGCTATGATATACTTAGATAGAACCACTTTTCTTTGTTCTTCTTAGATGTGTGGGTATAGATTTGACATATATGAAAATGCTGAGGGATAGACCTATTTGGTTGTTGCTAAGTACTAACTTAACCTAGATCTAAGTGAATGTTGTTGTTCTCTGTACCATCTACGAAGTACCATGAGGGTTAAATACTGATGAATGATCTATGCTAAAGTGCTTGCTAAGAGTAAGAATCACAGATCTGTGTCCCAGCTAAGGTTGTAGACACCTAAGTCTTGCAACCACCCCTACCTCTACCTCGGGTGAGACCTCATCTGCTTCAAAAGTGTTGCCGAAAGGGATGGTAGTTAGGGTTTTTTTGGTGCACTGTTGAAGCGTTGAACCCTAGGTCTGCCTGTATGCCAACACTACTCAACCTAAAGAAATGAACACCTTTCTATGCCACGCAGTCCCTCAATCTCTTCTATTTCTCTCCAAGGCTCCAATGCTACTGGTCAAGAAATATCCCTATTGGAAACTCCAAGGAATCTTATGCGTGGACAGTTATTTCCAAACTTCCATCAATCTCATGCACATAGGAATCCATTTCCTCCTGGAATGATCAATAATTTGTTACAACCATCTAGTAATGGTCTCTCCTCTTCCAACCATTTGTTTCCATGCTTAGACCAAGAGCACATGAGTTAGCAGGAATGAGGCACCAAAAATGAAAGAGTGAGAAGGGTATAACAATGAATGAATAAGAACAAGTGAACCCCCAAAAACAATGCATAAGGTATTTTTATATACCTACATGAAAACAAGAACCACATGGCCTTCCTCCCAAGAAGCTCATGTAACCAATTTTCTCCATAAAATAAACTATGGGTAAATAAAATATAATAATAATACTTAGCCCCTTAAGCCCCCTCTCTCATGGAATCATAGCCCCCTATCTCTTTTATGCTTGTATGTATTGCAACCAATGATGTATTTTTTTATTAATGTATATAGATGTATTACATTTCCTAGGCACTCTGGCCCCTTTTCAACTTTACTAGCTCACCAACCCAAGTCACAATTTCATAATACATTATATTTCATAAGGGTTAAAACCGAGGTGTTACATCCCCCTCCCCTTATTTGGGAACTTCCCTTAGTAAAAAACACCATTCCAATGTTATTAACATTACAAATATAGGCCCTCTGGCATTAATCCACATAGGAAGTCCAACCAACTCTTATATACATAGAAACTCTCACCTAAAATTAAACATGTATACATAGGCATTCTGACCCAAAACATTATAATGATCTTCAGAATTTATATTTCTGCCAGCAGTTCCAACCAACAAGCTCTCCTTCTCTCTCATCCTGCACAGCCCAAGAAATTAACCCCTTTCTCTACCCTCCAATTTCTCAGGCTATTCCACTTCTCTTCAGGGATCCATTGCACTCAACCAGGAAGTTTCAGAGTTGCATCTTCCAGAACTCCAGTTGCAACAAGTCCATTGGACTTTCTTTATTCCATACCTTCATCATTGAGCTTGATTTCCTTCTAGTTCCCTTTTCTTGATCTTCCATCTTGCATATCCAACATCTCATCTATATTATACACATATAGTCATCATGAGATATCATTATAACAATTTTGAATCATAAATGTCAAATATATTTTATACAGGAAAACAAAATTTTCCAAGCATGAGTTGTAACGTCCCCGACCATCAACCCCACTGTCGGGTAACGCTACTACGCAAAACATTCCCATAAATTTATATATAAAATGCATATTAAATCAAATTAAATCATTTAACATAGATTTACTGCCATCATACAGACTTAAACATAATTAACAATAAATATCATTGCAACAGAATACATGAATATTACAAGCATCACAGACATGCATTTTAATTGAAATTAAACACATAATGATACTTATCTTTGAAACTATAGTAACTCCACCAACTATGTGCAAACCTTCCATGAACCTCCCAGCCTTAGACAATGTTTCTCATCACGCTCAGTAGTGGGTCACCCCTGAGCTGGGACTAAGCTCCACCCAAGGCAAGGGAATCTTAGACTAGGCTGAGATTACAAGAAAACAACACAGTGCAACCAGAAGGATTCTCTCTAGTAGCCTTCTTATGCCCACTACTCAGGGTGTCTCATTCCCCACATGCATGTTCCATCCGGGAGTATACACCTTCACAAGCATAGTTCATCGGTGCTTCACCTCCCTCTCTAGGTCTCAACAACAGGATGGATCAGGAATTCTCAGAGCTTCGTAGCTGATGCTGGACTCTCTCTAGGAGAAAATCACTTTCCAGCAGACTCTCACACCTAGAGAGAGATGGTCATAGGCCCAACAACCTGCCTCTTCTACCATAGGCCTGACAACCTGCTTCTTCATCACACTCCTCGACTCAACTCCAGCCAGGTGAGGAGAATGACAACGGTTCAACACTCATTCCCACAGGGATGAGAGTGGCAACAACAAATGGGCATGGCACTGTAGGCAGAAACAACCCACACTAAAACACAGCATGGATAAGGCAATTACCCAGGTGTCAAGTTCATCATAAGACACATAACGGCTCATGGATTACCAGTTTCAGAATGTGTGACTATGCAGAGGTTGAACAAGTTAGACAATGGATCAGTCCATGGGTTTTTCCCACTGGTTTTCAAGGTGCATGACCAAAGATAAAAACGCATAGGTCGATGATCCTAGTTTCGAGTTCTGCCTATGGATATAAGAATGGACAGGATGAACCGCTAACTCAAACAGAGGATGGAAAAATGACTCACAGGTTACTCATTCTAGGGTTCCTATTGGATGTCCCCATTCATGGTTAGACAGTGGTTGGAGAATCTCATGTCCCCGTTCACGGTTAGACAGTGGTTAGAGAATCTCTAGACTCCACAGAACGAACCCCCAACACGAATCAACTCATAAAATTTTAATGCATGCTCCCAGGTTGACACTTGTCTTCCTAGAGCTGCATGCACTACATTTTCATTCATTCCCCTTTCCTAGGAACTTAGGACAACACTCATCAATTGTCCACCTTATCCTTTAGGAATTAATAATAAATTATTATCCCCTTTAGAGGTAAGCTCCCTAGCTTAGCCCTTAGTCCCACACACTTAGCCTCCTCCCTTACCCATCCTTGTGGAAGCTTATTCCCCCATCAGTCTTTCTTCATGGTTGGTCTGCATGCAATGATGTTTATATTTTATTAATGATCTGCATAATTACATATACAAAATCAAGCTACTGGCCTTTAACACCTAGGTTCTCCAGCCTAGTAACACATAAGCCCACCAACTTATCAACACTTGGCTCACCAGCCTACAAAACATGTTTATAATTTAAAAATACAACTGGGGATTGTTCTTGGGGATATTACAATCCCCTCCCCTTATTTTTGCATTGTCCTCAGTGCAACACACAACATCAACAAGATTTCCAAAATCTTAAAAACGATGCAGGTATTCTGCCTGCATAGCATACTCATGCTCCCATGTGGCGTCCTCAGGACTGTACCAGGTCCACTGGACCTTTAAAATCCCTATGGATTGATTCCAGAGATGTTTTCTCTTCCGGTCCAATATGCACACTAGATGCACTTGCAAGACACCTTCTTGCTCCACCTGAATCACATTCCAATCAATTACATGATTAGCATCAGGTATGTATATTTCTTAAGCAATGAAATATGAAACACATTATGTACCATCATTGATGCAGGAAATGCAAGCGTATATGCAATATACATATATATTTGTATATATAGACAATTTTAATAACATTATAACTTGTATACAAGATACACAACATACAATAAATAGAGAATTGCACTTATCTTTTGATTGAGAAGACTTCCATATCACATGGTCTAGACCAAGGTACCAAACCTCAGCATCACTCCAACCAATGGTCTCTCATTCCCCACATGCCTGTCCCACCCCATGAGTGTATACCTTCACTGTCACACAATCCATCAGCTGCTACACCTCCATTTCCTTGGGCTTCAGCAACAGGCTGGATCAGGATGTATCAGAGAACCATGGCTCCCGTAGTTCCAACTTCCCTCATAGGTTTCCAATCAACAGCTTCCCCGAGCTACTCTTTGTAGTCAACATTCTAACTTTAATCAACATCATATCATCTG
>JASDQU010171577.1:5497-21069 GCA_032191745.1 Picea mariana
CCTATCTTATATATACCATAAATTATCATTTATCAATATAACAATCAACTTCAATATTTTATTCATGGAGATTTCTTCCTTCATTTAATTGAATTAGTCAGTTCTAGGCAACCATTAGGTTTGCAAGTATGCCAACCATTATTGTCACTATTATATTATTTTCAATTTATGCAAATTTGATCCCCTTTGGGTACTAGGGATGTAACAAGTGGTATCAAAGCTTCAATCAAGCTTTGTTGGTGTTTTTTGGTTAGGTCTTAAAAATAAAAGAGAGAAGAAACTAACAATCAATTACTATCATTTCACTGATTAGGGTTGAGTTTCAAGAGCAATTCCATATCTTTATCAATGAAAAGAGAGAGAGATTACAGCTACAATGGAAGGGAAAAGGGTTTGTGGATTCCATGAACCTAGAATATTATGGAATCCACATACCCTTTTCCATAGAATTTACTAACTACATCCAAAAATCAAAGACATGAAATATGGTACTATACATATAATATATTATCAAGGAAAAAAAAAGCTACATGAAATTTGGACATTTGAACAAAAATTTACAAGTTAAATGAGTACATAAATAAAAAATAACATAGTAACCTTGCAAGTTCAAAATCTGAGCTATGTAGATTGAGAATTGGATTTGTTCAATCGGTGGGTGATGGAAAAAATAAAAAGCTCAAAAAAAATCCAAGAACAGCGTCGCAACTATAGCAATTGTGTCACAAAGTCTCTTAAAGTCATGTATATATAGATCAAATACTCAACTAGCCGTTAACACAGACCAATGAGATAGGAAAACTTTTTGTCGCTATTGCCACAAAAGTTTGTTGCTATTGCGATGAAAATACTGACTAGGTTAAAATAATATTTTCATAGATATTGTGACAAACTTTCGTGTCAATATCGACGAAAATCCCGCCCTGTTTAAAAAAAGATGAAACTAGTGGAAGCGTAGAAAAATTTCGTGGAATAATCCACCCATATGTAGTAGTGACGTAACATGAATCTTCAATGTGAGAGAAAATTAGCAATCAATGGATCAACATTTGCATGGCACACAAATAAATAAACAACCGCTGATCATTAGTGGCATTTCTCTGTGCACAACCAGATAAATCTAATATTTAGACAATACCTTAAATAACCTTAAATTTCGAGCGCACGAGAGAGATGACGTACACAATCTATGTAGAAATAATAAACTTGAGGTACAATTCTATTTAAAGTCCATGTGCGCTATTTAATCAAACAATCATTAAATAGAATCTGAGGTGTGAGAAGTGATAAACCTTCTGGGGTCTTTTATTTAGTTACACAAACATAATGTCCATGTAAAAAATAACTACAATCATTCAACTTGGCATTTTAAATAAAGAAATGACTAATACAACTACAACTTACCATACATCCTTCTAACTCCAGTGATTATAGATTTTATTCTCCATTAAAAACTTTTTCATCGTACACCATTAACTAACATGAATCAAAGCTTTCTCCATTCTTCCTAATTACAACCCATTTTTATCACTAGAAGGAATGAGCATCAAATAATTTAAATGAATTAATATTATCCAATAAAAATTATATTTTAACATAAGGAAATAAACATCTAGACAAGTTAAGTGAAGATACCATCTTTTCAAGGATTAATCCTTCCCTGCCATCTATCTGAAAAGTACATCCTCTTAACGTTAATGTAGAATATTAAGGATAGATTCTACATAATAAATTATAATTTAGAAATGAACATAATAGGATTACACTAACTTCATGATAGTATCTAAAGTCTAGGCAAGGACAATCGACTATATTTTCAATAACATTATTAGATTAATAAATCCATTATAAAACAATGTTAGTACCCTATTATAAAACCATTATAGTAAAACATGCTAGTACCCTATTATAAGACAGTTATAAAATCAATAAAAAGCCATTAAATCTCTACTGCCATCCCTATGTTTTTCAACTTAGTGGCCTTATAACCAATAAAATTTATATAGGAGATTCTAACCATCAGAAAAAATAAAAGAAGATTATAATAGGTTGCCATTATATGGTGCAGTGGTAATATACCTAGCACTATTCAACGGTAATTTACTCTGCCATAAAAACAATGAATCAGGGAAAGGCGAGTAAGTCGCCTAGCGTACATACTCCATTTAAAAACCGTAAATCTGGGAATAAAATATCTACCAGCTGACAGATTTGAGTTTTACAACAAGAAAGGTTTTAAGCAGTCAATTGTAGATTAATTTATGGATTGGCCATGGTTAGAATTTCACTTTTGTCCTGACATCTCTGAGAAGTCGCTGCAATTCCTCCTAAAACACCACGTCGATGAAACTAGATTTAACTCGAATAGGGAAACTACCAAATGGACAGTGGCACACATAGTTGTACTGTTCACATGCTTTTTATCTGTGTATGGCTAAGTTCTGGAGCGTAAAGGTACACAGGAAATCGCTTAACGGGTAGTTCTACTTTTAGAGAACAATCACAATTTTTCAAGTGAAGGCTATTTTTAACATGCAGTTTTCAGTTAATGAAACATTCATCGCCTAAGTTCGACATTGGTAGTCTTTCCCTTCACTACATATGGATCGTATCCAGTTTAAAAAAAAATGCAGACTTGAACCTGCAGGTCTGAGGAAATTTCCATGTGCCTCCTCTTTACATAATTTGTAATACATGGCCTTTAAATACATAATTACACGAGAAAAATACAAAGATAGAAGACTATATTTGTTGTTTGTGTGAGAATTAGAGCTTTCATCTCAATTCTCACTTCCCTCATACTAATATCGTTTAGGATGAAGAATTAAATCAGATCTAAAAACATGATACAACAATTATGATTTAGAAATTTAATACATAATTATAGCATTTACGATTTAGAAATTTAATACATCATTTATGATTTAGAAATTTAATGCAGAATTTACAAATTATAAATTTAATACAACATTTACGATTTAGGAATTTAATACAGAATTTATGAATTAGAAATTTAATACAACATTTAAGAATTAGAATTTTAATACAACATTTAAAACAATTGTTCCAAAATGAAACAATACGCAGTCCAGAAAAAGATTCACAATAAAAGATTATAAAACATAGTGCTTCTAGGTATTAAAACTAAAAACGACCCCACCTTTAATCACAATTCAAGGACATATGGAAAAATGCAAGCTGGATTTATGATAACGTAGGTCAATAGCTTATAAATGCAGTAGAAAATATGACAGGCGCGCCTATCACTCTGCCGCAAGAATATAAGAAGGCAAGAAGACAAATGGAAATAATGAGGGTTGTTGCACTACCAGAAATTGGACTATAGGTAATTAACAAGGAGTGCTATGTGTGAAAAAGGGACCATAAACACAGAAGGGTGAAGTATCTCTCGTGCGAATAATACAACCATACAAAACAACGGAACACAAAGCAAGAAACCAAAAATTCATACCATCTAGATGTAAATCAACATGAAATCACTAAATGAAAATTGGAAAATTTACATGTGTGTACCTCGACTGAAGGTGAAGGTTCCGTTGTTGTTGTCCCACACTTGCGCTCTGTTCCGCTCTGGCTTGCCGACCGCTGAGACCTCTCCAGTACCTCCCAGCCAACGCTAGGGGTACTCTTCTTCCCCTTGATCCTCCCGAGCCACAAAGGGGCCACACACACAATACCAGATAATGTTAGCACCCAGCTCACCTTGCAAGGTCGAGCTACCACTCATTACCCAAGCTGGGTATCCCAACTCCCACAAGAGAAAATTCAGTAAAGATACAATTTGGGCAGTGTAACATTACGCAAGCCAGATGTGATCCATACTCCTCTTCCACCATCATTTTTATAGAGTTTCTTAGTCATTAGTTTCACAAACCGTCATTAGATTCATTTTTCATTTATTTAATTAGGAAAAACCTCCCCCGTACACATGTCGCTCGATTCCCTAGTTGCACCAAAAAATCAATTTATTAATTAATTAATTTTTCCTATTTCCCTCACCCACCTAAAAGAGTTCCTAAAAAATCTCCTCGGTGTCCCATTATTCTCTTACAAATCTTAAATGACTTACACCTTACTTACTTCCTAGTTGAGTTCATAAATAGAAAGTTCCAACAGCTAGATTCCTTACAAAGTTAGACATTCCCCCTTTTCCTTAAGTTTTCCTTTTTATTTAAGTTTCCCCCTTTTTCTTTAAGTTTCCACTTTTCTTTAAGTTTCCCCCTTTTTCTTTTTAACTAAAAAAAATCAGATTTAGCAAGTGTAGAAAAAAAACCATTTACACTTTTAATAAATTCAATCCTTCATTATAATTTTTACTTTAATAATTAAAGTTTGAATTTCTTTACCCCCTTCTTGTTATATGTCTAATTTTTTTTTTGTTCAGAGGTTCTACTTAGAAATAGGTTTTAAATTCACTAGGCTTCACGACAGTTCTTAAAGGAAAATTTGTTATTAAACTTACTCATCACATCATTCATTTTAAGGCTCACAAGGTCCTAAGGAGCCATAGTTCTCTAGGCACTAGGTTTGTTCACTTATTAGTTAAAATCACAACGTTCTCTTCAGGACGCACTACATGCTCCAAGGGTGCCAGTCGTCGCTTTTCATTTTATTTGCGCGATGTTCCCTTCAAGATGCACTACATGCTCCAAGGGTCCCACTCACCTCTTGACTGAATTTGGTAGACGTCAAACCCCTGGAGTCAATAGTCCTTCAAGTGATCTTGTGGGAGACTAAGGGCCTCTAAGGAATAAAAACCTTTCCTTATTGCATGCCCTTTAGAATCATCGTGAGCAATAGTCATAATCTACCCTCACGACATCGTGGGTCTCTCGAACTAGGTAATCGTTAACCTACAGTTCGAGCCATGGCAGGAGTGCTAGTCGGTTGTGGCAGGGCCGCTTCCACACCTCTCCCTCAATGTCTCTAGTTGTCGTGCGTGACCCCTTTACTCCAAATGTGAGTCTGGTCGGCAAGCTATCATCAGCCTACATCCATCAACAAATTATGTCAGCAATAAAAATCAACATCATAATATCTAATCACACGTACATATGTCACATCAACAACATTCAAACTCTAACGGTCCACTCCTTGACTTGATCTAGAGTCCTAGGAGTTTCCTTGATGCCTCGACATCATCAATGTCCAGAGTCCTCCACGCTCAAGAGAACCCAGTCAATAGCACCTGTCGATGTAAACACAACAAAAATAACATATCATCAAATCCATAATGTCTCATAACCATAATCAAAACAACCAATAGTTTAATGACCCAGATCACTTGCACACAAGTGTCCTCAAATAATAATACCTCTCATTGCGTGCAAGAGAGGGATGTTACAATGAACCCTACAAGAGTATATATTCAACAGAGGGGCATTTTATTTTCCAATTGAACTTGAAGGAGAGCAGCCATTGAGGAGTTGCAGATTTGCATCTTGTGGTGCTATCTGAAGTTCTCCTACATGAGTGTTGATTTAATGGCCTTGTGGATAAGTGTCATTGTAGTAGAGAGGATAGAGGATCCACTATATGGAGGTGTTATAGAGAAGTGAGATGTATGTGTTCATTCTGTCGGACTCACCGAGCCTCCTATATGATTGAGAAAACTGAGATTGAGTTGTTATATTTTTTTGTTTTTGTTTGAAGGTATGCATATCTATCTCATTTAAGTTATTTGAAATTGAGCCACACATGTAATTGAAAGCAATTCTATGATATTTTGAAGTAGTGGTCCTAGAGAATACTGTGTACTTGAGCCATTGTATACCCTCTAATGTGAAAAGTTCGTGGTGATATAAAAACCACTATGTAAATGATGGTTTGTGGTCAAAACCGCTTGAGAGAGCATGGTTACAGGTAATCCAAGAAAACTTGGTGTATGGTTGAGGGTAATCCAAGAAAACCCAGAGCATGGTTACAGGTAATCTGAGAAAACTTGGTGCATGGTTGAGGGTAATTCGAGAAAACCCAGAGCATGGTTATGGGTAAGCCGGAAAAAAACCCAGGCTGATGATGATGTGATGAAGGGGGAGCTAAAGCTAAAAGTACAGGTATGAGGAAGAATGGTTGAATGAACCATGTAGCTAAAAATGATTCCTAGAGAACTGGTGGTTACAGCGGCTGATGACCCATGTATTATGGTAGATGGATTTGTTTTTATGTAGACATCAATAATCAGATATTTAGATAAGTAGTCATTACGGGAGAGTGTTGGAATATATAATTCCTACTTATCTAATATGATTGCTAATGTATTGAGAAGTAGAGCTAATCTGTAAGTGAGTTGTGTGATCCTATTCTTAAGAGGTTGTTAGAGAGTTGGATTTGTGAGATCCTTGTTTGGTGTGTGGTTGAGATAATATCTCAACCTCTCCAGTTATATTTGGAATAAGTTAGAACTGATAACAACCTGTGCAGTCTATATAATAGAGTCCAATGTATTGATATTTAACATGTAATTGAATATTTTTTCATATCACTCTACTCTCCCATTTTATCATGAAGAGTAGCCAACTGAAGAATATGGTGATGATTATTAAGGATTAGTCAGTTAAGTGGTAATGATTGACCCAAACCAATTCAATGGTAAAAGTGACAGTAGACAGTAAAATCGTTGTGCAGATAAGATTTTTATTAATACCAGTTTTTCTCCAATCATCTTAGAGCTAGCCTCGTCATCCATCTGATTCCTTACAACTTAAAGCTAGCCACTTGATCAATTATTTATAGACATGTATTTGATGTTAAAATATCTACCATCATGATAAAGGATGTCGAGTATCTACCTTACTATTAAAGCATATTAAAAGACGCCCACTTTGAAGTCAAAAGAATTAGATTATGTATCGAACTGACTAACGAAGTTTCAAATCATTAGAAGTCTTTAGTATAATCAATTCATTTAGAATAAAGGTTTAGTATATGTTCTATATCTGAAAGGACTCAAATTAATTGATATTATATTATTTTAGCTTTTAGAATATCGAGTATTGAAGGACAAGAATTTAACACAAGGATTGAGTAATAATCATGATAATAAGTTTAATTGATAAACTTAGAAATAGGAGGTCAGTACATTAACTAACCGGTAAAAGAATGGATCAATGAGGAAAGAGAAGATTTATCAGTCAACAAGTATGAGAGGATGTTATAAGTTTGATAATTCATTTTTGTAACATCCCGCTCTTGCGTGCACTTAGCAAACTTATTCTTTGAGGACACTTGCTTGCAAGTGATCTAGATTATTATAGTATTGGGCATTGATTATGATTATGAGGCGTTTTGGGTTGATGACATCTTATTTTGTTGTATTGACTTAGACATGTGATATTGACTCATATTTCCTCAGTGTACAGGATTTTGGACCTCGAGGATGCAGAGGCATCAATGGAACCCCTTAGACTCTGGATCAAGTCAGGGAGTGAAATATTGGGGGTTTGATTGTTGTATATATGACATTTGTGCATCTGATTAGATGATATGATTATGGATACTATATTTAACATGATTCGTTGATTATGCAGGTTGATGATAGCTTTCTAAATAGACTCACATGTGGAGTAGAGGGGTCATGCACGATAACCAAAGACATTGAGGGAGAGGTGTGGACAACAGCCCTGCCATAGCCTACAAGCACTCTCGTCATGGCTCGAACTATAGGTTAACGATTACCTAGTTCAAGAAGACCCACGATGTCATGAGGGTCGACTGCAAAAGTCGCTCATGATGATTATAAGGGGTGTGAAATAAGGAAGGGGCCTTATTCCTTAGAGGTCGTTAGTCTCCCACAAGATCACCTGGTGGAGTATAGACTTCATGGGTTTTTGATGTCTACCAAGTCATTCAAGATGCAAGTGGCACCCTTCGAGCATGTAGTGCGTCCTGAAAGGCATGTCGCGCAAGGGAAACAATTGAGGCGAGTGGCACCCTTGGAGCACCTAGTGCGTTCTGAAGGGCATGTCGTGCAAGAGAAACAGATTAAGGTAAGTGGCACCCTTGGAGCAGCTAGCGTGTCTTAAAGGGCACGTCGCATTGTTAATTAATAAATGGATAAACCTAGATGGCCTTAGGATGAATAACATGATAAGAAAGATTTAAAACATTTCCCCTAATAAAATGTCGCCCAGACTAGGAAAATAAAGTCTAGGTCTAAGTGATACTTGTGATACAAATATTTATCTATTTATATAAAAATAAAAATAAAAATAAATAAATAATAATGATAATCATCATCCATCATGTGACGAGAAGGGGGTAAGTAATTCATTTAATTTATAAAAAAAAATTGGGGGATAAAATTTAAAAAGGGGAAAAAGGGGAAATAATTGTTTTGTCGCTTATGCTAATTAAAATTTATTAATTAAAAAGGAAAAAGGGAAAAAGTTAATTTTATGCACATGCTAATTTGAGTTTTAAATGAAAGGGGAAAGAAGGAAATTTAAAATATTTAGGAAACTAGGAAAAAGTGCGAAACATAAAAAGAAAGGGGAAACACAAGGAAAAAGCATAAAGTCTAACTTAGTAAGGTATATATCATTTAAGAACTTTCTAAATTGAACTCAACTAGTGAATTAGTAAGGGGGTAAGTCATTAAATTGTGTAAGGGAATATGGGGACACCTAGGAGCGATTCTAGGAATGCTTTTAGGTGGGTGAAGGAAATAAAAGTAATTAATTAATTAATGAAATTAATTTATGGTGCAATGAAGGGGATGGGTAACACTTTTATGGGTAGGATTATTATTAATTAAATTATTGAACAATGAATTAAATGGGATTTTGGGAAAGTAAATGACTTAGAAAATTTATATAAAGGAGGGAGGAGGAGGAGGATGGAGGGGTTCTAATAGGCGTAACGTTACACTGCAAGATTTTAGAATTGATTGACTTAGCTTGTGGGAGTTGGGATACCCAACTCAGTGAGGAGTGGTAGCTCGGCCTTGCGAGGTGAGCTGGGAGCTAGCTGATCTCTGGTTTGATTGGCGTGGCCCCTTTACATCTTGGAGGGCTAAGGGGGAAGAAGAGTACCCCTAGCGTTGGCTGGGTGGTATTGGTGAAGTCTCATTGGTTGGCAAGTGGGAGCTGCATGGAACATGTGAGACAACAACTCAGAGTAGGCTACTTGAGCTATGGTATGATTCCTTTATTTCTGCATGATAGATTATTAGTATACTTTATGCTTTTAGTTATGTATGTTTAATTGGGTAAAGAAAATGATTGACTTATCTTTTTAATTGATGACTGAATTTCCCCCGTAGCCTTAAGCTCATTGTTGATTGATTCCCTTGGCTTTCGTTTCCTGCATGTTGTGACCGCCCATTCGTTTTACTGATTTTCTGATGAGTTTCCACATCTTACCTCACACTCATCCCTAGCTCATCATTCCTCGCCTGAGCAGTCGGCCAGGAGTCAGATCAACGATTGTCACTTCGGTGTTAATAGACCTATATATCCTAACACCCTTATTTTCTGTGTGTGGATGATGAGCGAAGGATGCGTTTTCCCAGTTGTCTACCCACGTTGATTGTTCTTGGTTGATTGATGATCATTGCGCCTTCTTGCGATTGAAACCTCAATGTATTGATTCATCTTAGTTTTCTGCATTTTTAATGACCACGTTTCTGTTTGTCTATGGGTTGTGTTTCAATACATTCTACTATGAGTTTCCTCTGCATTTATTACTTTTAATGGTGGAGTTTACCCTACGAATTTACCCTTAGTTTTTACATTTTTATGATGGATAATTTACCCTTCTTGACAGTGTTTTCCTTACCTATTATTATCAGTGAACTAGATGTTAAACTCAGCTTTTGACTGTGTTTCAACATATTTAACACTTGTTGAATTTGTAGAGTTACACTTAAATCCCGTTTCTCTACGTTGATCACCTAGGACTGCGTTTCATTTTTCTGAGTTTTCTCTGTGTGGACAACGATTTATTTCCTGTGCTGGTTTTGAAAGTAAATTCTTCAATATTGGCAACATCACCATGATTCTAGGCATCAACATCATATCAATGATAGACATCAAAATTTAGTTTCAGTGAACTTAATATGCAAAGTAACCCTTGCAAATTAATGATACCAATCAAGATGGAATATATCCCTTTATTTGATTTATGTAAGCTATCTTCTTTTATAGCGGTATTTTGGTCTTTGGATTACAACAGAGTCATGCTTTTAGACGGTGAATGGGTTAACCCCTGGATGGAAAGGCTGTAATGTCTATTTTTGGTTAATCCTTTAACGAACATCGAATCCATTTTCACTCTATGATAGCGATCCTTGTCTCTAGTTGTGCCTTACCCTTAATTTGACACCGCACTTATTGATGTCATCTCCCTTGTAAGAAGCAACCACAATAGAAGAAAAGTTGTATGATAATTTCCACCCAGCCATACAAGACCTTTATTGACTGAGGTATCGAACTCCCTAGACCACGATTTGGTATTTTTCACTCTGAGATTTAGTAATTTGAAACACCTAGGTGGAATAGAAGAGACAACGAATTATGGATTTGCCTAGTGCACGGTTGGGATTTGTTGCTCAGAAATTTACATAATCCTTAGTTAACACCCATGCAGTGCCTTTAGCGGTGGTCATCATGTAAACGAACTGAGTAAGGGGGTGTGATTGCGGTGAATCTGGGTGGGTTGACTGTCACGTTTTTAATTATGCTCTGGGTGCTCTTTATTGGTGCATTTTCTTTTTAAAACTTAGCTTATATCACCCTTGTTTGATGCAAATAGAATTCTCCTACTCAACAACCTAATTTCGTTTAAAGAATTTAGTCTCAATCCTTGGAGTAAACGATGTCTCTACTGTAGATTTCCTTAAATAATCTTTGATGGCTCTAACCCATAACTTAGACTATCGTTTTGGACAGTGTGAATGCATGGGACAGCTTCCTTATGGTAGGTTTGCATGTGATAGGTAGATACACATTTCGTTACGTCAGACAGAGTTTTGAATTATTAGACAACAGTTTTTTTTTCTTTCCATTTGAATGTAGGTGATAGAATGACTCTATATCCGGCCATATCTACTGGGCAACGATTTTTCATTAATTAGATAGTTATTTTTGGGTATCATAGCAAACCCCATAGCAATTTATGATAGCAATTGTATCTCAGTGTAGAAATTTACCTGGAAAATTCTTACAGCCATTAATTACTCAACCAACAACGAATCAACACTTTAGCCTTCACGACGGAGATTACAGTTGACTTTTGACTAATTCATTTATACTTGTTAACCATATAAAATTAAAACAACGTTGCAACACATACTTTATAATATCTATTAATTACTTGACAAAAATAACAACTAATCTAAGGAGTGGGATATTCAGTTCTGATTTTTTTTTTAAAACCATTTAAATCCAATTTGCTAGTTGTGCTATGTTTATCTTTTGTTATCTAAAGGACATTATCATGAATGTTTACAATTAGGAACAAGTAGTTAGCATTTTACTATGTGTCTTTGGTTAATGATTAGCAATTCCCTCTTTAGGAACACTTATCTATCTTGGCTTGGGAAATTAATACCAATGAGCTTCTTGTGGTAGTATTAATCATTTAAATTGTATAGATTGATTGTTGCATAAGGAAATCATTGTGTTGTTTGAATGTCATAGCCGTCTTGTTGACTTTTCATTTGCGTGTTGGGGTTAGTCGTTAGGTGTCTAATTATCTATTTGATCTCCTAGCATGTGGTCTTAGTTGGTGTTGAGGGTCTAGTTACACTGTTGAGCCATGGTTGATGTCACGCCTATCACCTAGCAGCAGCATGATCCCCACTGAGGGGATCATTGCACACCCTATTGGATAGAAGGGACTGATAACGTGGTCGAAGTCTGTGCCTTTTGTATGATTATTGTTGATAGTCATAAGTTTGCTAGTGGCACATGGGATGAATGCCTTCATGCGGGGGGGTTGCATGCCATCGAGGTTCTGGTTGACGGGTCATCAAGGTTGTGGTGTCGGGAAGGGAATTTTTTCCCTTAGCTTGTAGGTTTGGTCATGTTTGTGTTGGGTGGGTAGTCGTTTCTCCTTGTTGTTTTACGCATGTTTCACCCAGTTGCTCTTGTACTATTACATGGAGTCTTAGTTGTCTGTTGCCTATTCTACGGGTGTGGTGCTCACCGTCAGATGATTTGTTTAGATGTAATCATTGTTGTCGTCCTATTTAAAAAAAAAAATTGTGCGTTTAGATTCTCTTGTAGTCAAAATGATTGGGGTCGTTACATATGGTATCAGAGCGGGGTTCAACCCTGCGACTGTGGATCACCATGCTTTCTGTTGCAGTAAACCTTGAGTATCAACCTAGAGATACTTAAAACTTTAACGAGTTCATCCAGTGATCTCGTTTAGAGGACACCTCGGAGGTTCGCAACGTGGTTTTGTGGAAAGAGGTGCGATGCCTGCTGAGGTTTCTGCATCGTCGAAGTTGAAGCCCCAAGGTGAGGGGCAAGTCCTTGGGATGGAGTTGCTTGCTGTAAGGTATGATGATGGTCTGACAAGGCCTTTCCAAGTAACGTCAAAGGGCATTTATTCACCATCGATACTGAGATGAGGCTAGGGCACCTGTACCCCTGAGGGTCCACAAGGCTCCCTCGCTAGTATGTTAGCATCCACCAAGAAATCAAGAGAGTTGATTCCAGCATCCACGAGTATCACGGACATTGGTGTCGTCGAGGCACGGTTGTAGAGAAAGGCATGTGCTCCACGCTTCACGTTTATGACCTCCAGCATGAATTTCCTCTTGATGGTATTTCAACTGAAGGGGAGCACTCTTATATAGAAAAAGATGTTTTTGCCACATTTGAACGTGGTCATCGATGACGTGTCATGGGAATTGTTCGAGGAACAGTTATAAGAGAGGTATATTTCTAAGGAATTCATTGAGCGTCAGCTCCACGAGTTCGACGGCTTGCGACGCGACAGCCGCATGGTTTCTGAGTATGAGGCCCATTTTGGAGCTGCTTTGGTATGCTCTGCACCAATTTACCCAAAAACGTAAGGTCAACAAGTTTGATTTTGACCACATTGTTAGAATTCAACTTCTACTTCGAGTACTAGGAAGGCTAGACCAAAAAAAAAAGTGTGTTCAATTGTGGGGAGCCACATTACCATCATTACTGCCCAGAGAAAAGGGAAGGCCCATCAGATTCTTGCAGCATTGAATAACCATCAGGCAGAGCACTAGTCGACTGGGCTTGAGACATCAGGTACAGCCGCTGACCAAACCCTTAGTATTTGATATATCCCGATGCTACCGACAGTTTCATTTCTAGTGCGGCACTAAAAAGGATTAAGTTAAAGGCAGACGAACAGGATGATTTTATCTTTGTAGAGGTGGCTTCGGGAGCCAAACAGAAAGTTGGAGGAAGGCTTATGGGCTGTAACCTTAACCTGGGAGAGTTTGTCACCAGGGCCAACCTGTATGTCGTGATCTTAGGATATTATGACATCATGATTGGTATGGACTGGTTGGAATCACATGAGGCGATAATCAACTGTAAGACGAAATAGTTTAACTTCACCGATGGTGAGGGATAGAGACACGTGATTGTAGGACAAAACCAGGGAGTTTCCTTGAGGTTCATCTCTTCCTTGCAACTATGGAAGAGCATGCGCAACGGATGTAAGATTTATGTGATCCTTGCATTAAAAGAGAAGGGAGTAGTGGAAGGTCTAGAACACCTTCTCGTGGTAAGAAAGTTTGCAAACGTCTTCTAGGAGGAGTTACTTGGGATGTCACAGAAGAGGGATTTGTAGTTTACCATAGACCTAAAACAGGGGACTAAACCAATAGAGAGAATGCCTTATTATATGTCAACCCTAGAGTTACAAGAGTTGAGAATGCAACTGCAGGAGTTGTTGGACCTGGGAGTTATACGCCCCCAGTGTGTCATCATGGGGTGCACTTGTTATTTTTATACGAAAGAAGGATGGGTCATGGAGACTATGCATTGACTACCATCAACTGAACAAGGCAATGATCAAAAATCAATATCCATTTCCAAGGATTGATGATCTGTTCGATCAGATGAAGGGTGCGATGGTGTTTTCAAGGATCGATTTGTGATTAGGGTATCACTAGTTATAGATCAAGGGGATGATGTCCCTAAGACCACCTTTAAGATGAGGTTTGGACATTATGAGTTTATTGTTTTACCGTTGGAACTAAAAAACACCCCTGGGGTATTTATTATTTTGATGAACGGGGTGTTCCGCGAGTACTTGGACAAGTTCGTCCAAGTATCCTTTGACGATATTTTGATTTACTCTCAGATGATGGAGGAGCATGACAAACACTTGCACTTGGTACTGCAATTTCTGCGAGAGCACAAATTGTGTGGGAAGTTGTCCAAATGCTCGTCTTATCAATCGAGGATTCACTACTTAGGGAATGTCATCTCCAATGAAGGTATCATCGTGGATCTAACAAAGGTCGAGGCTATTATGGAATGGCCTGCACCTACGAATGTCCCAGAAGTGCGTAGCTTCATGGGTTTAGCAGGATACTATCGATGGTTTGTCGAGGGATTTTGGAAGATAGAAAATCCAATCACAGAATTGCAGAAGAAGAACAAGAAGTTTGTTGGGATTGAGAAATGCACGGAATCATTTCAGAGGCTCAAGGAACTATTGACAATGACACCAATACTAAAGGTCCCGTACATGGATGCAGACTTCTTGGTATGCACTGACGCATCCAATGAAGGCTTAGGCAGAGTCTCGATGCAAGATAATCGAGTGATTGCTTACATCTCAAGGAAACTAAGAATGCATAAGGGGAACTATGCAAGGCACGATTTGGAGTTGTTAGACATTGTTTATTCCTTGAAGGTTTGGAGACACTACCTAGTTGGACGAAAAATTGAACTAAATATGGACCACTGTGGACTACAACACATCCTTATGCAAAGAGACCTGAATGCGTGACAATGACATTGGTCGGAACTACTTAGCGAGTACGATTTTGAGATTTCTTACATAAAAGGAACAGTGAACCGAGTGGCAGATGCATTGAGTCGGAGACCACACATCTTTTCGGTGTTGCCTCTTCCAACGAATATACATGAAAATATTATAACTTTAGAGTGTGACAACAACTGGTACAAAGAGGTAGAAGATTTTATCGGACAAAACACAATTATGGTACCAAGATTTGAAGGATTTATGTTGGATGACGATGGACTAGTGAGATTTAAACAAAAAAAATTGAATTTACGTACCACTGAACAACGAGTTTAGGAGTTGATCCTAAACGAGGCTCACAGAGTAGTGTACATGGCCCACCCAGGAGTCACAAAGATGAGGGAGGACCTTAAACCCTTATTCTTCTAGAAAGGAATGAAGGTAGACATAGTTAATTATGTGGCCAAATGTCTAGAATTTCAGCAAGTAAAGGCTGAACATAGACATCTAGTTGCATTACTACAGCCACACGTTATTCCTTAATCAAAATGAGAGGTTATTTCGATGGATTTTATCATTGAATTTCCACTGAAGGGAAGGAGACATGACTCAATTTTCGTAGT
>JASDQU010171577.1:21169-34683 GCA_032191745.1 Picea mariana
AACTGCTCCACTGGTATCGCTACGGAGTGAGTTGGTACCTGGTACCGGAACCCTGAGCCAAGAATAGCAATGGTACCTACCCAAGTGATATTAGCTCATTTATCAAATTAAAGTATTAAAAATGCATAATAATAACTTGAATTTCAAAGATACCTTAGGTGACCCCTTTGGGTGGTAAAGGGATGTTGATTATATCAAAAGGAGGTCAAAAAGGGTGGTACTGGCATATAGTCGGAGGTCAAAGGTATGTGGTATGGGCAAAGAACATGGTCAAAATCGGGGACCAACAGTTGCAAATTGTGAAATTGTATTCAAATGGAGCTTCTTTTACAACCATGTATTCCATTGAAGAAGGAAATTACAAATAACCAGTTTATCCATGAAAACCCTGATTCAAAATTATCAGATAAGAGCACCCTAGGGTAAGGACCTTGTACCACTAATAAAGAGAACCCAAGAATTTTTAAATTAAACATTGATATTTAGAACTTGAATATCATTTCAAATAAGGCGATCCCTTGGATCTGTTTGATTTAGAGTGATTAATCCTGCCAAGGGGAAAACCGACAAATTTAGTAAATTATGTTAAAGTAATCAAACGAAACTAAATATTAAAGATTTAGCAAATGGATAGTACTTAGATTATAGCTGGCATGGATGAAATTCTCCACCGGTGTTGAAGAGATGCTCTTTCCACAATTCGAATGGGAGGAGTGGACCCATGAATGGCTGATGGGTACCCTCGCAAGGAAAACAGGGTCCCATCATTAGTTTTATAACTGAAAGAAAACATCTTAATGCACCCAAATATATACAAGAAATTAAAATAGTGTTAAACATTTAGTAAATTGCATAGCGAGAATGTTAAATTATACAGATTTAGATTAACTCGCGTAGAGTATAGATGTGCATTCTACCAGGAGTAAAATTATTCTCTTGTATATGTACAGAGTGTAGGGTATTTCATTTATACAATGTTGTATGAGTACAAGGATTGCAAAGAAAATCCTTTAAGTGTAAAATCTATCAGACTCAATGATGAAGCCCCCTAATGGGTAAATAACTTTCTATATAACTAGAATATTAAACCTGACATTTACACACAGTAAATTCACATTTCCACAGAGGCACATCCTTTCCCAATTTGAAAATTAAGACAGAGATGCATAACATTTGTTTACCTACGAATTGCTATATAAAAACTCAAAAGAAAAATCGTAAGAATCAACATCGCAATTAAATATGCAGTATGGACATAATCTAGTCATATTCTTGCCACAAAAGACGGTCCTGCAAATAGAAAGAGATTTAGACAGGGTATGGAAGGTATATCATTATACTATTTCTATTACATGGAAGAATTCTAGATTTACAGTTTAAAAGTACAGATTTAAGAACAAAGATTCAATACTGAAAATTATATAGCATTTAGGCGGTATAGAATTATACTGAAACCTATTATTACCGAGGGTCTGTATGAAATTCTCATATCAATGCTGAGTATTGATTTATAAGCGAAGAAGTCAGCTAACTAGACCTTTTTTCTCCATGTTCTCAGAGCGTAAGAGACAGAATACATTAGAGGGTTGTCACCATACCCTTGTAAATTTTTTACTCTTAACCAATTTTTGGAGATCCTTGGTCAGGTTTGACCTATTTTGGGACTTCGACTGGCTGTCAAAGATGGAGCGCAAGTCGAAGCAGAGATTGTGGGATCTTGGCCCCTTGTTTAGAGATTTTTGGGTTTTGGGCCTATGTAATGGGTATGGGGATCTCGACCCATGGGTTGACCCATGTTTAGGCCCCTTTGTAATGCATAAATAGATAACTAGGTGATGTAAGTAAGCAGTGTGGTGTGATGCTAGGTATTAAGGGCAAGTGAAGGCCAATGTGTTTAGTGCGAATAGTTGTGAATGCTTTGTGCATGCTATGTGTTAAGAACTTGCAGAGCTAAGTGCAAGTGATTGTAAGAAGCTTGTGTATAAACAATAAGAAGGATTTGTGCTTAAACCTAACTCGAGGAAAGAGGATCTAGCGAGGTACGCGCATATCTCCTGTCCTATGCAGAGTAGGATCTTGTGGCTCTGTGCATGTAGATGATTGACTGAAGATAATAAAGAGGAGAAGAGTTGGTGGATGTAGCCCCAGGCTAGGGGTGAACCACGTATATCCTGTGTTATGGTTTCTTTATGTATTGTGATTGTTTATTGTTTACATGGTTAATGCTTAGTGTAGTAATGTATGCTTATATGGACATGATATGATATATTATTGCTTAGTGATGTGAATGAATGTTAGATCTGATATGTTTCCTTACGCTAAGGGTTTAGAGGTGGTAGATCTGAGTGAATATTACGTTGCTCTATAATTAGGGTTTATCCTCTTTGTAAAATAAGGTTAAATACTAATGAAATATAACTTCTAAGTGCTTTGTTAAGGTGTTACAATCACAGATCTGTGTCCCAGATATGGTTGCAGACATTGGAGTCCTGCAACCAACCCTGCCTCTACCTTGGGTGAAACTTCATCTGCTTCGCAGGTGTTGCCGAAAGGGCCAGTAGTTATGGTTTTTTTGGTGTGTTGTTGAAGCGTTGAACCCTAGGTCTGCCCCTATGCCAACAAATGGTTTCAGTGCTAGGACATGAAACTGTGATTGTTGGGAATTGAGGAAAAGAAAGAAAGCTCTGTGCATAGATTTGTTTCTTGACTTACAAAGCTATGTGCTAAGAAAGGAGGTACATCTGAAGAAAAGATGTGATATTTGAATGCCTTGTGATCTGATAGAGGTAAGAATAGTGAAAATTTTTAATATTTGAAAGCTTTGTGCACTTAAAAAAGTAAGATAAGTGGAAATTTGTGTTACAAAAGTATGGACCTAGGTATGTTTGATAAATTTTGTCGTAGCTTGAAAACTAGGGCACAGTTAGAAGAAAGAAGATTTGATATGAATAGATCTGATGGAAATAATGAAAGGTATGTTATTCCTATGCATACAAAGAATGTTTGGACTAACAAATGGATGCATGATCCCAGAAATAATTTTTTGCAGGTTAGTTACTGTGATCCTAGTGCGTAGTGTAGGAAATGTTGGGGATCATTTAAGATAAAGTGAGGATTAAATCTTTGTTACAGTTGTAGAAGACTAGACCATCTTGCTAAGGATTTCCCAGATAGAAGACCTAGTTTTCTTTGTTGTAAAGCTATGGACCATGAAATTTTGGATTGCCCTAGAAATATTGCTAAGATTGAAAGAATGAATATGAGATCAAAAAACCCTGAGGAAATCCTAGAAACTAAGACCATGGTAGAACCCCAGAAATAATCAGAGACTGTATTACTACGAATGAAAGAAACCTTGAATGATCACAAAAATATCAACTTGTCAGAGATCTTCAAAGAAAAAGAACTTATAGAAGAAAGAGTAGGAGACTTTGACATAGACTGTGTTCTGGATGAGGAAACACAGGTGAATTTCATGACAGGAATTACTTAGGAAATTTTGGGAAGGCCTGCTATGGTTCCTTCATTAGGAGGAATAGGATTCTTCAGAGGAAAACTAATAACCCTATCTGAAAGACTTACCTAGACCTGTATGCATGCCCATGGAACTTCAACAGAGGAAGAATTTGAGGTTGTTAAATTCATTGAGAACAACCCCCCATTCACTATGTTATTAGGAAAACCCTGGATCAAGAGATATAAGATCCAGAGAAAAGAAGAAGAGGCCATAGAATAGAAAAAGAAAGAATTAAAATATTTCATGACTAGTGAGAATAACGAGCTTGATAGAAGAACACGAGGACAAGTCGAAGAAACTTAGGACTAGAGACCGGATTTTCGAAGATGAAAAAACATAGGAAGACTTGAAGAAACTATCCATACAGGAAAGTAGAGTACCTACCCCAAACAGAAAAGAAGTATTACCTTTGAACCCTATGACAGAATCTCACCAGCACAAAGTTACTATGTTGAGTACAGATAAGAATTAGAATGGAAAGAGGAATACCAAGACATAGATCACAAGGTCTAAAGAGCTCCCTATCCCTATTGACCCCACATAATTTTCTGATCCCGAACTAATCGGAAGCTCAGAGGCCACTCGCGAAGCACATGACACACATGGAACCAACAGAAGGAAGAAGATAGAAGAGGTGCAAAAATTGAGCAATGAATCAACATAAACTACTTCAGAATCACCTGGAGGAGGAGGTAACAATGAAGTAAATAAATAAGAGAACAATGGGAAAGAATATCAAAATAAATAAGGTGAAGTAACACCGCCTAGGGATCTCGTTGATGAGACTAATCCATCTCAGAAATGAAATGTTTCCCCCACAAAACCTTCTTCCTAGAATAAGTCCAAAGCTACTAAGACTAAGTTGCATACTGTACTCATGCTCGATGACTTCGACTTCATCGTTTCTGCCATATCAAAGGCCTCGCAGGACATCTTGCAGAACATTGAAGCCAAACAAGCAGCCATGTATGATAGAATTGAGGTAGAACCCATAGGGCTACAACATACCCTTCACTCCATCTGTGCAGTGTCCACTACACCCCCTCCATTAGAAGAACCAGAGTTGGGAGATGAGCCTACCCAACTCTACATAATAGCTTATATGACCAAAGCTCACCTTCGTCATGCACAAGAAGAAAAAGAGCAGGCCACAATGGCCTTGAAGCAAGCACAAGAGGAATTAATAGAGAAACGCATAATTGTGCAGCAAGAGAAGGATGCCCTCTAGTCAAAATTCAAAGAAGAGAAAGCACAAATCCAGCAAGAGAAGGAACAATTGCTCAATGAGAAGGTTGAAGTAAACGAAGCAGTCAGCAAATCACTCTTTTCTATGACGGGCTTAGAGAAAAATGAGGAAGACCCAGTAGAGCATCAGGTAGCGAAACTTGCTGAAGCCATTTAGCAACTTCAACAGAGAATAATAGATCTAGAGCTACTGTCAGTGCCAAACACTCTGTAGGACGTGCGAGATCAAATAGAAGAAACTGCTCGGAGCGCAGTTGAGAGAATCAATACCTTCACCATCGAATGTAAACAACTCAATGATCACATTGCATAGACTTATGAACGACTTACTGATTACCTTGAATTAAAGACACTGGAGTCCCAACTCCAGGAGGCAAAGCAGCAAACAACAATGGTACAGGAACAGTTGAATCTATTGTCTATAGTTGAAAGAATGAAAAGATCACAGGAATAACACATTGTTCAATAGAAAGTCCACACCATATAGATCAAAGTCATGGAAGTGACTCAGAGGATCTAGCCAATCCAGGATGCGGCTTGTCAACTGTTTGAGGAGATTGAAGGAAAAGGAGTAGAACTAGAGAAATTGGTCACTACAGTTGAGAAACTCTTGAAAGGACCTATGAATGAGGTAGTTCTTCAGGATTTTGCCGAGCAGGAGGCCTTGGAGCAACAACAGGTCGAAGCAACTTGAGCCAAGATCGAGTCTTTTGAGGCAGAGCTACCCAGATCAGAGTGACTTGGGACGTGTCACAGGTGAGTTTTGGGGGCTTGTTGGCCCTTGACCAAGTTTTGGAGATCCTTGGTTAGGTTTGAAATATTTTTGGACTTTGAGAGGCTTTCAAAGATGAAGCGCAAGTCGAAGCAAAGATCACGGGATCTCGGCCCCTTGTTTAGGGCTTTTTGGGTTTTGGGCTTATGTAACGAGTATGGGGATGTCAACCCATAGGTTTACCCATGTTTAGGCCCCTTTGTAATGTATAAATAGAAATCTATGTGATGTAAATAAGCAGTGTGGTGTGATGCTAGGTATTAAGGGCAAGTGAAGGCCAATGTGCTAAGTGTGAATAGTTGTGAATGCTTTGTGCATTCTATGTGTTAAGAACTTGCAAAGATAAGTGCAAGTGATTGAAGGAAGCTTGTGTATAGATAGTAAGAAAGATTTTTTCTTAAACCTAGCTCGGGGAAAGAGGATCTGGTGAGATGCACGCAGATATCCTATCCTATGCAGAGTAGGATCTTGTGGATATTTTCTTGTAGACATATTGAATGAAGATAATAAAGAGAAGAAGAGTTGGTGGATGTAGCCCCAGGCTGGGGTTGAACTACATATATCTTGTGTTATGGTTGCTTTGTGCATTGTGATTGTTTATTTTTCATATGGTTAATGCTTAGTGTAGTAATGTATTCTTAGATGGACATGATATGATAGCTTAGTTCTTAGTGATGTGAATGAATGTTATATCTGATCTGTTTCCTTATGCTAAGGGTTTAGATGTGGTATATCTAAGTGAATATTGTGCTACTCTATAATTAGGGTTTATATGCACTATAAACAAAGGTTAAATACTAATGAACTATAACTATTAAGTTTTGTATTAAGGTGTTACAATAACATATTTGTGTCCCATCTAAGGTTGCAGACACTGGAGTCCTACAACGAACCCTGCCTCTACCTCGGGTGAGACTTCATCTGCTTCATAGGTGTTGCCGAAACGGCCAATAGTTAGGGTTTTTTTGGTGTGTTGTTGAAGCGTTGAACCCTGGGTGTTCCCCTGTGTCAACATAAATGTATCCACGATTTCACATAGATGGATAACGAAAGGAACAAGGAAACATACCAAATCTTTAAATCCCAAAAAGACTTAACACAGGTATTTAACCTATTATCGAGTGTGCACAGAGATCAATCATATAGTACAATGACTAAAGATACATCAAGCATGACTCTAATTTAGAAAACTAACTCATGCGCTTATGGGTATTTTTGTTTCCCTTTGGGAAGCTAATACAGTCCAAGACTTACTACGAAGTTTCATAGTGGTAAAAATACCTATCGCAGGGTGTAAAATCTATGGGACCTAGCACAGAGGAAAATAAAATAGACTTACGACAAACCCTAAAGCATTGATAGGGTACCCAAAAAACCGATAAATACTCTAACCCAAATCCAATAATCTCAAAAATAGTAGAGCCAAGAGGAATTAGATAAGTGACCAAACATGTATTACGATATTCAAGAGGCACGGGGTTCAAAAATAAAATAACAGAGAGTTTGGCTTACCTTACATAGGGAAATATCCAACTAGCATACGCCTCCATTTTTTCTCTGCCCAGGCCGAGTCCACTCCAAGATACCAACCATACTTTCAGAGCTAAGCATTGCAGGGTTAGCACTAAATAATTTTTGCAAAATACACTGAACCAAAGGAGAAACTAGGTAATAACAATCTAGAAACCATTCGTAGAGTAGAGTAATAGTGGTAGTTACGCAACAGTACCTTGCCATGTGAACAAAGTGAGGTGGCAGGGTTACATTGGACACGGTGGTCGAGTGACAAGTACATTCACAGAGCACCATTAATGGTTTAAGTAGGGTTTTAAGTAATGAATGTCATACCTTTCATTAGACCTCTTATCAATTTATTGCGGAGTATAATTCCATTGATTTAGGGATACAACTGTGCATTTCAGTCATGTTTGTCTCACCTAGTTAAGGGTTTCCTCTTATAGTTTTGACTCATTAAACAAGTTCCAGACTAACGAATGTTAACGTGGGGAGAATTCTAACGACA
Organism: Picea mariana; assembly: GCA_032191745.1. Taxonomy (NCBI): domain Eukaryota; kingdom Viridiplantae; phylum Streptophyta; class Pinopsida; order Pinales; family Pinaceae; genus Picea; species Picea mariana. Next base: position 28,727 of record JASDQU010171577.1, read on the forward strand.
AAAAATGATACATCTATTGATAATCATGTCGTAATAATAATATAAGTATTAAAACATGTACTAATGAAGTTAGCCCATCTACGACTTCTATGTTAAATGATACACTTACGCTAGGGGTCGTTTTATGTATAGAATCCTTGTAGTATATAATGTAGTATACTAGTACGAGTATGATGGAATTATTAGAAAGGGGTTGAAATAGTTTAGGTAATAAACTATTTATGTCTATATCCATTAACAAGAATGTTGTCAACTATGAGACTTATATGATATTGCATAGTGAATAGGTTCACTTGTATCTTAATGGATAAACAAATAAGGTTCATGGGTAGACTATAAGAAAGTAAATAATTTTGTAATGGTTAGGCGATATGTTTTTTTTGTATTACATGATGTATTTCCATAGATAAAGTTATTATATATAACATTGCATTGTATCAAGAAAAGATAAGCACAAGTTTTTCAAAGGACCATAGAAATAGAAGAACTACTCTACATATATTAAAGTTATGTTTTTTTTGAAATAGCTTTTCGAAGATGAAAGAGATTTAATGTCCCTAACAATTTCTTTTTTTATTTTGGTAAATTTTGGGTACGTACATATGGTATTAGAGCTTAAGGTTACAACACTTGGACCTCAGAGCAGGGCAAAAATTATTTTAGTACATTTCATCCTGTTAAAGGAAAAACTAACAAAAATGCTTATTGTTACAAACCATTTTTTTTTGTTCTGTTGTGATAATGGCATCACATAACGAAGAGGAGATCAGTCTTAAGGAAAATCCCAATCAAGGACCTCCTAGAGAGCTTGGGCAGAGCAGTGAAGGAATTTTAGCCACCCAGGTTCTGGAAACAATGAGGAACCTTATCGTGGAGCTACAAGCGTTCAAGGCAGATAATGAGTAACTGAAAAAGGCACACAAATACCAACAAGAGATAAATGAAGTGTTGTCGTGCAACATCATAACAAAGAAGAGTCAAAAGGATAACAACAAGGATGAAGAGGGCATTAAAAGAGCCTCCAAAAACTCTCGTCCTGAAGTAGAAAACAAGAACTGTTCTTCTGAAGGCACACCAACAACAGAAAATAAAACAGCCACGGGAAGGAAAAGAAAACGTGTGGACCACCTGGAGGGTGAATTCAAGAATATCAAATTGTACACCTTTGATGGAGAATCCAGGATAGGGGAGGAGGCCAACGCATGTTTACTGGATATAAAAAAGTATTTCCATATTTATAATTATTCTAGTAACATGAAGGTTAGAATGGCCATTTATAACCTGAAAGGAAAGGCGAGTATCTAGTGGAAGGACTTGAAGTTGGCCAAGGGTTTAAAGGAGAAGTAGATGGAATGGTCAGAATTTAAGAAATACTTCAAGAAACAGTATTTATCAGAAAGTTATTATGAAAGAAAGACCAAAAACTTTTATGAGCTAAAACTCGGACAAATGACCATGGACGACCTGATAAACAAAATTCTTGAATTATTAATATTTGTGCCATACATTAGGGAAGACAAAGTAAAAATACAATGATTCCTACACTTCCTACCACAGTCCTATAAGGGCATAATTGAAATTCGACAATCCTAAAACCTTAAACGAATTTTTAGAAAGGCCTAGATGTGTTATGATCAGTACAAACAACGGTCTAAAATTACCAAGGCTTGGAAGGACAAGAAATAGGACAAAATGAATCAACAGAAGAATGGCTTCCAACCATCCCCTTTCTGAAATGCGGCAAAGAATTTCCAAAGAAAATATTTTCATTCCAATAACCAGAACACCGAAGGGGGAGGTAGACCAATTAATCTGGGGAGCAAGAAATTTGGGGAAAGCCCCAAGGAACCATTAAAATGATGGGAGTGTGGAGAACCTCACTTAAGGAGGAACTATCCATGTTTAACTTCTGCAGCAAGGAACACAGTTTATAACCTACAAGAGGCCTCTACAGTAGGAGAGGTGGGAAAAAGCGTACACAAAATTAATGCAGATGTGGATGGCCAACAAGTTGATCATCAATCCACTATAGTAGAGGTTGAAGGTAAAGTTAATAATAATTGTATTTTCTATTTTAATTGACCCAAGAGCTAGTCTTAGTTATGCTACTCTTGGTTTAGTTGATTCAAACAAGCTTAAGAAAGTAAAGCATACTAAATCCTGGTTGGTACAACTAGCAACAGGGACTAAGATAAAAATAACAGATTTCATTTATGATTGTGAACTCAGTCTAGATGGCCAAAATACAAAGTTAAATATGAATATTTTACCTTTGGGATCGTATGATATAATCACTGGAATGGACTGGTTAGAGAAACATAAAGTAATTTTGGATTGTTATAAAAAATCACTTAATTACAAAGAAGAAAACAACATAGTTAAGACAGTACAAGGCATCAGAAAACCAGTCTCAGTTAGGCAGATTTCAGCAATGCAGTTTAAGAAATGCATGAATAAATGTTGTTAGATTTATGATATTCAAGTGACAAATCTATTTGAAAAGGAAGATAAACCCATCCTAGAAGACTTTACCGTCTTACATGAGTTTAGAGATTTATTTGCGGATGAAATACCAGAACTGCCTCCAAGAAGAGAGATAGATTTCTCTATCAATCTACTACCTAGATCAACCACGATATCTAAGGCACCCTATAGGATCAGTTTACCCGAATTGACGGAGCTTCAAATTCATCTACAAGAACTTTTGGGCAAGGGATACATTAGACCAAGTGTCTCACCTTGAGGAGCACCAGTCCTTTTCGTTAAAAATAAAGATGGTACTTTAATATTATGTATTCATCCTTGACAGTTAAACAAAATGACTATTAAGAACAAGTATCTTCTACCAAGAATTAATTATCTGTTTGACCAAGTGGGAGGGGAAAATATTTTTTCTAAGTTAGATTTAAGATCTGGTTATCACTAGGTCAGAATAAAGGATGAAGATATAAGTAAAACAACTTTTAGAACGAGATATGGACATTATGAGTTTGTTGTTATTCCATTCGGTCTTACTAACTCACCAACAACATTTATGTGTTTAATGAATATCATATTCAATCAATATTTGGATAAATTTGTTTTGGTATTTATTGATGACATTTTATTTTATTCGAAAACTGAAGAAGAACATGAAAAACATCTAAAAATAGTATTGCAGACCTTAAGGCAACACACGATTTATGAAAAATCTGACAAATGTGACTTCTACCAAAATAGAATACAATACCTAAGACATGTAATATCTGAAGAAGGTATTGAAGTTGACCCAGAGAAGATAAGAGCCATCATGGAATGGCCTATCCCTAAGGATGTGACGGACATCCGGTCATTCATGGGAATTACCAGTTACTACCACATATTTATCGAAGGGTTCTCTAATATTGCATACCCAATCACATCCCTACAGAAAAAGGGAATAAAGTTTACTTCGACACATAAATGTCAGGACAAATTTAACAAGCTGAAAGAACAATTAACTAAAACACCTATTTTAAGGATAACAGACCCTGATAAAGACTTTACAGTCTGCGTGGATGCGAGCAAAGAAGGCTTGGGAGGTGTCCCAACTCAATAAGGGCACGTTATTTGTTACGAATCACGAAAGATAAAAGAGAATGAACAAAACTACGTCGCACATGACTTGGAATTAGCGGTTGTAATTCATGCACTAAAAATGTGGCGACACTGCTTGATGGGCAGAAAATTTATGTTGATAACTGATAATAATGGTGTGAAATTCTTATTTAGTCAACCAGATCTTAACGCCAAGCAAGCAAGGTGGTTGGCCTTCTTGAGTGAATTCGATTTCAAAGTAAGACACATCAAGGGTAAAGAAAACAAGGTGGAAGATGCCTCAAGTAGAAGAACTCATGGACTGTTTGAGATAAGTATTAGTAGAGAAGAAAGCGACATTGAACAAAGAATAAAATATGCAAGTGATAATGACGAAAAATACATCAAAACAGTAGCATATTTACAAGGAAATGCAGAAAATTTGGACAGAACAGATCTAAGTTTGGATAAAAACAAACTACTAAGATTCAAAAATAGGCTATACATACCAAATTCTATTGAATTAAAGCTAACAATTTTGGATGAAGTGCACAAAAATCCATATTCTAGTCATCCGGGATACCATAAAATGGTAACAGCCTTGAGGAAGTTGTTTTATTGGCCTAACATGAAAGGTGAGACAACCGGATACTTATCTAAATGCCTAGATTGTCAACAGGTGAAGGTTGAACATCAACATCCAGCAGACCTGCTACAACCTCTGCCTATACCGGAATGGAAGTGGGAGACTATCTCACTAGACTTTATCACAAGTTTGCCTAAAACTCAAAAGAAGAATGATTTTATTATGGTAGTGATCGATAAACTTAGCAAGTCTACACATTTTATTCCTATGAAATCTACTTATAAAGTTATTAACATCACTAAAATATTTATGAAGGAAATATTTAGATTGCATGGTATTCCTAAAATGGTGATTTCAGATAGAGATGTCAAATTTACATCAACATTTTGGAAAGAATTGTTTGCAGGATTGAATACTAACCTGAATTTCAGCACAAACTACCATCCACAAATGGATGGGAAAAATGAACTAACGAACCAGATTGTGGAAGATATGTTATAAATGTACGTAAGGATGAAACCAACTAAGTGGGAGGAATACCTACACTTAGTGTAATTTGCGTACAATAATGGCTATCAGACGTCAGCTAAAATGAACCCCTTCGAAGTACTATATGACAGAAAATGTACAACCCCAATTAGTTGGGATGACCTAGTTGACAGACTCATGATGGGACCAGAAATTCTCCAGGAAATGGAGAAGATGGTAAGAAAGGTACAACAAAATTTAAAAGAGGCAGGGGATATACATAAAAGCTTCGCAGATTTGAAAAGGAGACACCAGGAATTTCAAGTTGGAGACCAGGTGTATTTGAATGTCAAATCAAGAAGAATCCCATTGAAGCTAGGAAACTTTTCAAATTTGGCACCCAGGTTTTGCGGCCCCTTCAAGATATTAGCTCAAATTGGACCTGTGGCATATCAACTTGCACTCCCTGCAAATTCAAAAGTTCATAATGTTTTTCATGTTTCTTTGTTAAAAAAGTATATTCATGATCCTACTCACATCATCGATTGGAGCAAGGTGTAGGTGGAACCATAAGGCGAGTTCCAAGTAGAACCTCAGCGCATTCTAGACAGGAAAGAAACAATACTACAAAACAGAGCCATCACCTAGGTAAAAGTGCAATGGAAGCACTTTAGTCCTGAGGAGGCCACTTGGGAATTGGAGGAAGATTTGCAGAAATCTTATCCAACCGTATTCTGAGAGAGGAATGAACACTGAGGACAGTGTTGTACTGAAGGGGGAGAGGCTGTAATATCCCCAAAAATAATTAATTATTAAAGTTTGTGTGCACTTAGGAATAAATTTACATTTTTGGAAAACTCACATTTGGAAAATTATTTTCATTTATGGCTAGTCTGAATTTGGAATTTCACTATTTGTAATTAATTATTTGTGATTGTTGGGCAAATATTTGATTTGACCAACTAACTCTTTGATTGAGACACATGTAAAAGACAAATATTTTTATATATTAATTACTGAAGGACAAATGGAACATCCAATTTGAAAACAACTCACCATGACTCCATGAGTGGGGAACAGACTTGAGTTACCTCAGGGATGAATTTTACAAGTGGAAAATGAGGAATTTGACCACTAGCAGCCCCTGAAAATCAAGGATTTGTAAAGCTATGAAAACTCCCAAGGAGGAAAAAATACCTAGGCACAAGATGCTCATGGCATACAACATATGGGAGGAGGCATGACACTACTTAGTATGTTGGAGAAAGGATATCACTTGCTTTTATGAACATTGTTTAGTGTGAGGCAAGGGGATTTTTCTGATATGAAAGGAAGACTGTAGAAAAAG
>JASDQU010171580.1:5971-18842 GCA_032191745.1 Picea mariana
CCTTGTTTAAATCACGGAAGTTCATACATACAATAATCATGCCCTATTTCTTGTTGACCAGCACCAGATTTGACACCCATTGGGTCAAATGGATAGGATAGATAAAACCAGCTTTTAGCAGTTTCTCAACTTCAACCTTAATGGTTGTTGCTTTCATGGGATTAATTGGATGAAGCTTCTATCGAATAGGCTTGGCATCCGGATAAGTTGTGATTTCATGGATCGATGCATGGAATTTCCTCGTAAGACCAGGAAAAACCATCGTGAAATTATTTAAATAGATCTGTGTAGATTTGAATCTCTTCGGGGGAACATCCAGCTCTGACGAAAACATTCTCCATGATGCCAGGGGTTCTGGAGATATTAATCGGTATAGTTTCAGCGATAGTTGCCATATTACCCTCGGCATAAAACTCATGTGTAGCTAAGGGATTAATAGGACAAGACCTATCTCCAGTCATATTCAAGGTGAATTCTCTTGCTTCAATTCTTCTTAACTCTGGGAGGAAGTATGATCTGTGATGAAGATCATCCCAAGGTTTTTCCGGACTAATCATTGCTTCAATTATTACTTTGTTGGAGGGAAAGACTAAGTCTAATGAATCAGTATCAGTGAGAGAGCCTTAAGCCCAAATAGGCTCTAGGATCGGATCTAAATATTGTGCAGGAGTTGAATCTGTGTCGACCGAAGCTTGCCGGACTAAAGAGTACGCTACTTCAGCTGTAGACAAGGGCATGGACATGCCAGGGTGCCTTGTCCCTTCCATCATGGCCAATGGAGAAGGAAGAATCCATGGATCGTTGAGGTAAGTCGTGCGAAATGATGAAACTTGGAAAATCTCAACCTTATGGTGGTTTGATATGAACTTGACATCGCCTTGAGGGGGAGGGTAATCAGAGGTACCCATTAAAGATGGGTACAAACCAACTCCTACGTTGACAATGCCCGGTTGGGGATTATCAATCATCGGGACCGTAGATGCCCCCAATGAAGGGTAGGGTCTTGAGAAGGATAATTAATCAATGGTCACGATATGACCCTCATGTGGAAAAAACAAGACCCAGAAAACTGTAGCAACCACTGCTTGCATAACATAAGTCCAACTCCTACCTAACAAGAGATTGTAGTCAAGGGATGCATCAACTACTTCTACCTCGACGCACACGGTCTTCCCTCCTAGCTGCACGGGGAAAGAGAGAATGATGCCATGTGGTCGGAACGAACGATCATTGAAAGAAGTGAAAAGAGTAGGTGACGGAGACAAAATAGGTTGGTCAATGGCCTTCCAACATGCCAATGACATGACGCATGTTGAGTTGCCCTCATCAACCACCATGCGGAAAATGTTTCGAATAAAAGTTTTTGTGGGGTAAGCCACTACTATTTGAAACGCTGCGTGGTAAGGCAGATGAGGTTTTAAGTTGATTGTATCTAGCATGATTGTACCCAGATTACAAGTCTCGGTAGATCCTAAAGCATCTAACAAATCTTTCCTCTGGGAAGGGAAGCTTTGGAGGACCTCCAAAGTGAACATCGCATAAGGGGTTTGAGACAAATCCTCCACCACAGAATAGTTCTGGGTGGCCCTGGCGTTTGGGTTGTGAGAAGATTTCTTGAATGCACCTTTTGGGATGTGTGTCATTGTTTCACCCAAATTCTTCTCGATCTGGAGAGGAAGAGATGGGATTTCATATTCTTTTACCTTCTCAGAATTGCTTGGTTTACTGTAATCATGTTCTCTAGTCATTATAAAGCATCACCTTTCATCGTATACACATTCACGGATGCAGGATTATTCGATGACGGAGAGGGTCCTTGACTGCCCCCTTCCACGCTTGTAGAGGCTTGGGTTAGGTTTTGCCCATGTTGAAATGGATTGATTAATACGACAGGTTGTTTTTGTGTCACAAACGTTTGGGCCTCTGTAAGCTGGGGACATTAGTGGTTCAGGTGGTCTTCCGCGCACAGGTTGCACTGATACCTCGCCTTTCGTTTCTCATTGTTTCCCCCACCAACATTATTAGTGGGTTTCTTATCCCCCTTACCCTTATTTCATTGTTTTTTCTTTCCTTTAGGCTATTGGGTTGCCTTTGGATTTGTCAATTTCACGTTGTGTACATCCGACATTTGGGTAGGGGGAGAAGCTGGAATAGTTGTCTAGCTGGCGATTGTGTGTTGTATGGACAATTGCTGCAATTGTTTCGTCAGTTGTTCAGTGGGCTGTGTTTGTGCTGAACCAACAATACCATAATCATGTGGTCCCGCTCTCTATCTGGTTTTATCAAATATTGAGCATGGTGCATCTGGCAAGATCTCGTATAATAAACTGGACTTAGAGTAGATTAGCTCAAGCTATTGAGCTCTCATGATGGCATCTTATTTGAAAAACACTCTCGACGTCGCAACGTATTTGGATAACTGTGGGACCAAAGACTTAAGGAACCACTCAAGTAGGAATGCTAGTGGGAGTGACACCTTAATTAAACTCTTCTGGCGTCTCCATTCTCGGATGTGATCAAAGATATGGTCTTCTTTTGTCTGTGCGAAATTGGCCAACAATTATGTGCCAGCATCCTATATTATAGGTAATTGGAAATGGTTTAGGAAATCCATTGCCAATTCATCAAAGGAAGAGTATCTTGAGCGGTCGAGCTCAATGTACCATTTCGTGGCACTCCCAATGAGAGTACGTTGAAACAATCGCAACTGTATGGAGTCATCTTTTAACGAATTAGATGAGCACCAAAGGTGAAAAGTAGTCACATGATCTCTTGGATCTTCATTAGGCTTGGCCTAGAACTTTGGTATGTCTGAAGGCAACTTCATCAGCATAGGGGGCCAACAAGGATAGTGACAGATAAGGTTATTTAACAACCTTGTCAAGTCTAGAAAATGCAAGGTTTCCAGGAAAGGTAGTTTGGGTTGTTGGTGATAACCATGGAAAAAGGGACCTGGAGTTTGACTGGCACCAGGTTGCCAGGAAAAGTTCGACTACTGGCCTGGGTTCTAGTAAAAACCATGGCCATGACCACCATACATATTCTGCGTGTGATGAGACATCATCGACTTATTCCCAAAATAGGACGTAGATGGTTTGGCATGCATTACATTCAGAGGACTTTGAGAAGGGTTTCCCCATGCTGATCCCAGGGCATAGGCATAGCACCCTGTCCGGGGTTCCATTGGTTGTGAAAATAATTGCCCCATATTGGTATTCCTGATGAGGGAAATGATCCCTGCCAAGAATTCCAAGGTCCTTATGCGAAAGAAGTTCCTGGTTTTGCCCCCTGTGCAGAAATAGTACCTTGCATAGGAATAGGTTGTTCGTAACTGGGGTTGCCCCTAGTCGGGAAAGAAGCTGACGAGAAAGCATTTTTACCAAACACACCAAACAAAGAAAACGGTGTTGAACCTACCAGCATATTATGAGAAGGTGGTCCTTGACTCCCTGCTCCAAATAAACTATGGTGTGTGGGTGGCTCAGCGGATTTTTGGTGGGTGCCACCAATCGAAGGGGACGAAGGAGGTATATGACCTCCCCCATAAGGGAAAGCGTTAAAAGGAGATGAAGTGCCCCCCATGTGTCCTTGTAGAGGAGCGTTAGAGCTCCCTGCACCCATACCTAAAGTCTGTAAAGTGGAGTAGGAAAGTATAGGACTTGTACCTGAGCTAGGCATCCCGTATGAGAATGGAGGGCCTGTCGCACTCGGTGTGAAAGGGGCAGTGGCCACCACCATAGAGGGGATTGGACCACTACTTGAGGTAGAGGCGGTCGAGACCATGGTGGCTCGGACCAGTGATGATGGGTTAGGAGGTGGAATATCCCCTGTGGTGACAACCRTAGTGGGAATTGAAGAATTCCCAGAAGAAGTGGMAGCATTATTTTCCATTGCTGTGTGTGACACTATCTGGCACTCGTAAGGGTGAATCTGTACGATGATGGGTGCCAAAAGATCAGAGGTTGGAKTTTTAKATGGACCAAGAGCTTTCACTCCAAGGTATAAAACGGTCGTTTCCTCCTGATGTTGGTCGAGTATAGTTTCCTGTGACCCGATCGCTTCAAAAGACCCTTGTTGGTCTAGCTTTCGCCTTAATGGTGGCGGAGGTGGCTCTAGTGTAACCGGTGATAGGCCCAAAATCCTTCATGACTGACGGAGCTCGTGATACTCCACTATGTGAGAATATCAAAGACACACTAGGGCTTTCTATTCATTCAAAAAACAACACACACTAAAAAGTTCCCTCTAAGATAAAACAAGCAAACACTAAACTAGTTGGAAGAATAGTTACAACAACCAACACTAGAGCAACTTACCAGTGCAAGTGCAACTCAAACACAGAATAACCCTCCAGGTATACTCTGCAAAGTATGGCCTGATGTCTGTCCTAGGTACCGCGGTATACCCCCGCAGTCACCTGGGTATGTCTCTAAAAAAGATAGGCAACTAGGTTCCCAGCGCATGAACAGTCACCAGGCGGGTATAGTCGAAAGTTGGGTAGACCACAATGAGCAGGGTATCGAGACTGAAACCTGTCAAGGGTATCGAAGGTAATTTTTCCAAAAGACAACTGAGGAACTCGAACGGATTCGAGACCCACGAATCTTCGTGGCAAATTCAATCGACAGAATCCCAAGACAAGCCCTCTATATGTGTTCTCCACTACAATTGGTCCATCTTAGGAGGGGTTATCTTCACTACCTTTCTGCACGTGACCTCGTGTTTATCCCCTGTGTTAGAGGGGGGTCCTAGATAAATTTCATGATACTAGACTTTGACACTCCCTAACTCAAACTCCAATGTTTGATTTAATGGCCTTGAAGAGTTTCCTATCCAACCTAATTTAAGGCCCTAACCCTAAACTAGTTGGTTGACCCTACAAACATAAAAAGTCTAATGAATTTTAGATTTAGCGTTAATTTTTATGGCTTGTCTTAAGTCAAAGGTTATGAAAGTGAAACCAGTGATGTTTGAAAGACGAAAGAAAAAATAAACTGAAAGATGGAAACAAAATAACTTCTTCTTGACTCAAATCTTAAACAACTTTTCAAACTAAAATTTTTCTAAGATCTTTAAAAAACAAACTCAAATTAGGATTTCACTTGACTACAAGCTACTTATGATCTAAGTAAACCATCAAGAACTTATGAAAGAAAAGACTTTTCCCTGGTTACTAATGCAAACCAACACTATTTAACCAAACAAATAAATAAAAGATTTTTTTTTATTTGAATGCTCACAAAGCAAAAAAGAAAAATATCAAGAAGTAAAAACCAAAAAAACTTCTGGCCTAAGTGCAGATCACAAAGACTCACTTTAAAAATAACACACAAGCAAATGAAAAATGGACTCTCACACTTGTCTAAAAACCCTATAAAAACAAAATTTTGAGGAAAGTTTCTGAATGAAAAAGAAAGCTATTGTTGTGATCAAACCTAAGTTACTGACCGCTATGACAAAGACCCAAAAACCTAAGTGGTATAACTCTTGTCAAAGGAAAGGATGATTGCCTCACCTTAAACAAAAAAATTCTCCACAGGCATGCTGCTGACAGTTCAACAGCAAGCGTGTGCACGCGAGCTATGTAAATTCAGGGCACATGTACACGTGTGCTAGCCTTATACAGGCCGCATGTATCTATGAAACTCTAAGACAAATGAAAGGCCAAGCAATCCAGCCCAGGAAGAGACTAATGGTACTGAGAACCAGGATCTCTTGAACACTCAGACACTTACTTTAATAGAAAAAAGAAAACAATTCAAGGAAAACTTCATAGAACAAACCAATCTGAGGTGAAACGTAAGCTATAGACTTCAAACAAAAAAGACTAGAAAGAGTTCCAGAAAACCCCTGAGAAGGATTATTTCTGACAGGGGAGAGGATGACTACCTCTCTAAAAGAAATTTTCTGGAATCATACATGCGACTGACACTTCCTCAGCTAGCATGTACACGCGGGCTGTGGGAAGGTAGGGTGCGGGTACATGCATCCAGACCTTATACACGCTGCGTGTACCTCTGTGGGTCTCGAAAAAAATGCAGTCAAGAAAAGAAATAGAGATAAATGGTATGGAAGACTAGAATCTCTGTTAGCTCAGACTTTTGCAGAAACTTTAAAAACAAGAAATGAAACCAGATCTTAAAAATACCCAAGAAAAAACATTCCTAGAAACCCTAGAGATACCTAGTATGGTCACCAATTCTGTTGTGGTTGGGAAATCCCTCCTATGGACTAGCACTAAGGGTTTTATCATGCATGCAGAAATGACCTAAAGATTCTTAGTTTTTACCATCATCCCATGCCTAAACCCCATTACTCATATGTAAATACAAGGCTCAAGAGATTAAGTTGACGTACCTTATTTTTCGTGTTTGATGTCGATCCCTTTTTGCACTTGGTTGTTATTTGACTACAACTCTCCTCCCAATGCTGACCTGCATTCACTAAAGACAAAAACATAACTCCACGTGCATTTAATCTATGAACTAACGGGTTAGATATTTAATCAATCATACAATCAATATTCCAATAATGATAATCTCATATGGTGGGACAGGAAAAGCAATTATTTTATTAACTTCACAATGATACCTTACAATGATAAAGTCGGCTACTGCTCCTGGATCCTGGTCCCGGGATCTTCTTCCACTGTCTTCCAACTGCTTTGCTCTATACTTCTCTTTGCACAAGGATTGCTAAAGGTTGGGACAACGAGAATGCTTAATCAGGTATAGTTTCTTTATTATGATTCTCCTCTCTTCAAATGGGACCCCTAACCCTTCTTTTATAGGCTAGAAGAAGCTAGGTAGTTGGTAGAGTGACTGACCATGCATGGCCGAAAGGTTTAGTTATCTTACCAAAAGCTGTGTGTTCCGTCAACAACTTTCCTTTTTCCGTGCTTTTGTAGGTACATGTGGACTATCTTGGGTTAGCTAGCGTGTACACGCATGCAGTAATGGAGTAGGGCGCATGGGTTTTTATAAAAGTGGTTTTCAAGAAGAGTTGTTCAACAGTGTTTTGGAAAAGAAGGAATCTGAGATGGCCTGATGCCAGGTAAGAATGTCTGGTGCAAATTAGGGTTATAACAACGACTTTTTACCAAAAGACCTTTAAAACTGACCCATCTCTCAAAAAAAATCTCAATACCCAAAGTAACACTTATCGTAACATCCCCTGAGAAACTCAAGAACCATAGTAAATGATTTTCAAGCTAGAAAAAATGGCAAAAAGGGTTCAAAAAATGACAAAAAGGGACCAAAAAAGTCTATAAATAGAAAGTTGGTAGCTCATTATCACCATTGTAATTTGAGAATTGACAAAAAGTCAAAAAACACCCCTCTACCGAAAATAGTTGATTCTGGGAGCTTTAGTGGACAAAACGAACTTTTGTTTGGACCAAGTAAGTACACACTAACCTCTCTTGCATTTCTATCTTTCATTTTTGCATTTGTTTTTGTGTTTTGGGGGGGCACTGACCTTTAAAGAGGTCGGCCCCGTGTGTATGTGGGTTTTCCAAGGATAGCCCACATGTACACGTGGGCAGAAGATGAATTGCATGCGTGCACATGTGACTGTACTCAAGACAACATGTGTACACCCTTCAATGAGTGGGAAAAATTGAAAATGAAAGAGTTAACTCTCCATTGACTTGTTTTTGTAGGATGTATGTGCATTGGAGAGAGAGGGAGCATGAGGACATTGATTTTTTGGTCTCCGAGGACCATGCTTCTATCATTGTTTTGTCACAATGCGGGTTTCTAAAGTTCTTCCAGTGTCCATTTATGAGGGCACAACCCAGGTTGCTAAATGCATTGATAGATTATTGGCATCCTGACGTAGAGGCATTCATGCTCGAGGGGCATTCATTGACTCCAATGACTGAGGAAATTTACTTCCTGACTGGTCTCTCGAGGAGAGGGGATCCATTCAACTTGTGCACTTTCCCCCCTGGGCCTCACAAAATTGAGGAGTTGATTGGACTCCATTGTGAGGCTGGTATTGAGTAAGTAGGTTCTCCGGTGCCTATACATAAGATCAACAACCTATCACTCAAAGTGAAGTTCTACTTATTGGGTAGATCACTGGATTCACAACTTTACATCAGGCTTCCCAGGTTCACATGCATTGTGCGGTATAGTGCTTAAATGCACGGATTTGTGACTAGAGTACCACCATGCTAGATTGCATGAAGAGACAACTGACAGAGTGTCGGATATGGGAGCACCGAAACTTTGGGTTTGGGACCGTTTTGTGCTCCTTTTTCTTCGAGAGGGTACCCAGTCTGAGTCCTCGGGAGACTATGTGAGGGAACGAGGCCTCTCTCCCAACGCTATGCAGATGGGTGGCGTTGTTGTCGTGACAAGGAGGAGGGAGGACCATAGAGGCCTTTGATGACAAATTTTTCGACTGGTGGTCACATAAGATTCTGGAAATAGAGGACTACCCCTATGCTGGGATCAATTTTTCTAGAGATCTCGACATGCCAGTACCTCCCGAAGTGGAGCGAGGAGAGATGGGTAAGTTTTCTTTTCAAAGTTATTTAATCTTTTATGTATTTTTATATATATCATTTTTTTGTATACCAGAGTATCTAACACTTACGTATCTGTTATGTACAGATGTGGGACCAGTGCGTCCAATAGACTTTTCGAGGACTAGGCAACGTCCTCGACCAGAGGAAGGACTAGTTGGAGCCGCCAGACCACCAACAGCAATAGGGGGGCCTCCAACCGGAGAGGATGAGAGAGTATTGAGACGGGTAGAGCGGAACCTTACCGCACTCACTCGTACAGTCTATATGGCAGAGATCGAGGATCTCCCACTGTCAATGCAACCTCATGTAGTTGGGGTGCCACGGACCTGGGTCCAACTCTTTCGGTGTTTGGAAAATGTTGTTGTTCACTACAGCAGGGCCAACAGGCCCCTCCCTTAGCTAGGCTAGACTACTTACGTGCCGAGAGCACATTTTGTATATTTTTTAGGGCATAAGCCCTGTGACTCTGACTGGACATATTTTTGAGGCACTTGCGCCCACCCATGTACTCTGATATTTTTTGATATATATATATGGATATTTTTCATATTTTTATTTCTTATGGATTACATCTATTTTACAAATGTATTTACATGTGAGTTTGTGTTCTTTTTCTTACATGTGTGGAATATGCCAATCTAATACATGATTATCTAGAG
This sequence comes from Picea mariana, assembly GCA_032191745.1. Lineage (NCBI taxonomy): Eukaryota > Viridiplantae > Streptophyta > Pinopsida > Pinales > Pinaceae > Picea > Picea mariana. Next base: position 15,164 of record JASDQU010171580.1, read on the forward strand.
TATTTGTGATTTGATTCAATCTCTTAGGAACATGGATATACGTAATGTAATCAAATCTTCGTTCTAAGAGACGTACCCTAAGGAATCGTCGATGTAGAGTAGGATCGTAAACGTGATAAACCCCATTTAACTGAGACACAACCAGCTGAGTGTCTAAGTAGACCCAGAGGTGAGACATACTATGCGACAAAGCATCATGAAGAAACTCTAGGACTGCGCTGTATTCGACAACATTGTTTGTGGCGTCACCTAAACAGATACCTTCTAAATATAGCAACTGGCCCTGAGGTGTGAAAATCACCCAAGCTGTGGAAGCAAGCCTCTGCGTGTGTCGGCTAGTGTCATCCGCAAACCCAACAAACACCTCTGATTCACTTGACATCTGTCACAATGAAAAATATGACATCAAAAACAACAAGTCCATAAAAAAAAATATGAAAACTAAAAAGAGAATGTACAGGACTATACATATGTTACAAGAAGTCACCCAAGACGACCCACCTACAAGTAATACTTCTTGAGGTAGAGCCCATTTTTAGGCTCCACCAAATCATTTCTCTCAAAGTCCACCAAACAATAAGCACCCTTCTTTAGAACATCCTTCACGATGAAAGGTCTGAACCACATGGGTTTGAAATTGTCTACCCCCAGGGGGTCCTTATCTTGGTCATAGACTAGGACAAGGTCACCTTCAGAGAAAATCCGAGCATAGACGGACCGATCATACTGACGCTTGAATATTTGTTTGTTAGCCTTGTTAGCCAAGGTTGCATCCTGACGCTGCTCAAGATATAATAAATGCTCTTCAAGCAGGGAAGTGTCTGGAAATAACTGTACTGCCAACTTAAGAGAGGGGATATGACACTCTATAGGAAAGACTGCTTCCAGCCCATAAACGAGTTGAAAAGGTGAGAAACCAGTTGCATTCTTAACAGACATTCGGTAGGCCCATAATGTCGAATATAACATCAAATTCCAATTTGACCTAGCCGAATCGATCGTTCACTGTAAGATAGTCTTAAGGGATTTATTCACAGCTTCCACCTAACCATTCACTTGTGGGTAATAGGGTGATGAATTTTCTTACCTCAACCCAAGATTTGATGTTAACTCGGACATCATTTTTTTCTGAAAGTGAATTCCATGGTCAGTGACAATCTCTCTCGGGATGTCGAACCTTGCTATTGTTTGGTTAAACAAAAAGAGAGTTGCGGTCTCACTATCATATTTAAACGTTGGCATAGCTTCGACCCACTTCATTAATTATTCTACTACTACGATGATATAACGACGCCCCCTTGCAAAAGGAGGGTTTCATGTAGTGTAATAAATCCCCCACTTGGTGAAGGGACCAGCTTTGATGATGGGAAACATGGGAGTGGGGTGTGCCCTCATCTTCCAAGAGAAGATCTGACATGGGTGGAACTTATTGACCGATTCAACACAATGTTTGATTAATGTTGGACAAAATTAAATGGCTTGTAGAATCTTTTGGGCTGTTGCCACCCCAGAAAAATGACCGCCACATGCTCCAGTGTGGCAATCGTTAATCCTGATTTCCGCTTCTTCATGGGTGAGACACCGGCGAAGGATGCAATATACACCTCGACGATATAGAGTGTCCTCGAGTATGAGATAGTTTTTGTCCTGATGGGGTATCTGGCGACGCTCATCACGAGAGGCAGAGGTAGGGGACTTGAAATTCTAGAGATAGAATAGTATATATCTATACCAGGGGTCCGAAGATGTGATCATAAAAATGTCTCCTTTGATAGGCAACTCTTCGGGTATAACATCTCTTGATTTAACCAGAAGTTCCAAAATGAGTTCTGCAAAGACCAACGGATTTTTGGATTTCATAGAAACAAAATCCAATTCGAATTCCTGGAGGATAAATATCCATCTACTGATCTTTCCACCAATTACACGTCATGTCAACATGTATTGAAACAGATTCACAATGGCAATGACAGTGGTCTTGTGAAACAAGATGTTATGATGGAACCGTTGGACAACATGAACTGTTGCCAATGCAAGTTTTTCAATGTGGGAATAATTGAGTTCCAGTCCAACCAAGCCCTGGCTCAGGTAATAAATCACATATTATGAGAGAAAATCATCCTCCTGAACCAAGACCATACTGATGATCGACTCTCTAGAGGCCAAGTACAATAAGAAATCTTTATTATAATTGGGTGGCTGGATCAGAGGGGTAGATGTGAGGGCACATTTCAACGCTTTGAAAGGGCATTGAGCAGCTTCGTCCCAATGAAAAGGAACGTCCTTCTTCAGTAAATGCATAAAACCCTTTGTGATCTCGGCATAGTTTGCGATGAAACATCGTAAAAAGTTCACTTTTCCTTGTAAACTCTGAAGCTGAGGGAATGTGCATGGGGAAGGAAACTAAACTATTGCCTCAACCTTTAGAGCATCGACTATGATCCTTATTGTTGAAACTATGAAACCTAACAAACGACTCGATGTTACACAAAAGCTGCATTTGTTTGGATTCAAGTGGATCCGGTGTTGTTGAAACTATGAAACCTAACAAACAACCTAATGTTACACAAAAGTTGCATTTGTTTGGATTCAAGTGGATCTGGTAGTAGTGACATCACTCAAAGATAAGTCAGAGGTGTGCAGGATGATAAACCCTCTTGCAATATCTTGACGCTAAATCATTGAGATAAGCCTCGACTATTTGTTTGCGGTCATGGAAAGCAAAAGACATGGCCCGCTGAAACATAGCTCCAACATTTTTCAGACCAAAAGGCATATTCTAATAAGAGAATGTACCCCATGGACTGATGAAAGTGGTTTTGTGTTGGTCTTCAGGCTTGATTTGTATCTGATTGTATTCTGAAAAACCATCCATGAAAGAAAAGGCTTCACAACCTGCGCATTCATCGACTATCTGGTCAATAAATGGCGCGGGGAAATTGTCCTTTCGACAGGCCTTGTTCAAATCATGAAATTCCATATATACGTGAATTTTTCCCTATTTTTTGTTGACTGGAACGAGATTTGACACCCATTGAGTCAATTAGATGGGGTAGATGAAACCATCTTGGAGTAGTTTCTCTACTTCATCCTTAATAGCTGTTGCTTTCCTAGGATTGACTAGCTAAAGCTTCTACCGGTCTAGCTTAGCATTAGGATATGTCATTATTTCATGTTCAACGATTATTGGATCTATGCCTGGAATTTCCTCATAAGATCAGGAAAACACATTGCAAAATTGTTTAAATAAATCTGTGTAGATTAGAATCTCCTTGGGGGAGTAATCCACTCCGACAAAGATATTCTCCATGACGCCAGGGATTTTGGATATATAGATAGGTATCATTTGAGCAATGGTTTCCATATTTCCTTCAGCGTAAATAGCGTGCATAGCCAAAGGATTGATAGGACAAGACTTATCTCCATTCATAGTCCGAGTCAATTCACCTACTTCAATTCTTCATAACTCTGGGAGGAAGTAATATCTATGATGACGATCATCCCGGGGTTTGTCCAGACTAGTCATTGCCTCAATAATTGCCTCATATGAGGGAAAGACTAAGTCTAAAGAATCAGTATCGACAAGGGAAACTTGAGCCCATGTAGGTTCGAGAACTGGATCTAACTCCTGTGCGGGAGTCGGATCAGGCTCGACAGAAGCTTGTTGAACTATAGAGTA
>JASDQU010171582.1:0-16120 GCA_032191745.1 Picea mariana
ATGAAATGAAATCTGAATTTGAGATGTCTATGTTTGGAGAGCTGTCATACTTCCTTGGTCTTCAAGTTACTCAGAATGATAAAGGTTTATTTGGAAGAGGGAAGAGGGGAAGTAGTTCCTTGACTGTCAAGAGTTTTGGAAACTTGTATAGTAGCAACTGGTGAAGATGAGCTTGGGCTAGAAGAAGTGAGAGGACGATCATATTTACCTTTCGGAGCATAGCATTTATTCCTAGTATTAATGATCACAACATCCTCTGGTTCTACAAAATATAGAACAATAATAGTAGTTTTAGACCTTTCACCAAAGATTTTATATTTGTCACTCTTCTTTACTTCACAAGTACTTTCCTCATGATGTTACTTGCAAAATTTACACCAACTGCAAGGCATGATAGGTTAGGTTGAAAGTTATTTTCATTAGGATTCTTAAAGGGTGGTAAAGAAGAATATGAGGCCCCAGGGGTGAGTGAAGGGACATTTCCCTTTATCTCATATGCTATCATTCTCTTATTCATGTCTTTTACAATCTATAAGAGGGCGGACATGTCTGTTTGTTTAACTAAGTCTCCCTTAGGGAGTCCTATTCTTTCAAGTTGCTCTTCATACTCTAAACAAGTATGCAGAGAGGAACCAAGGTTATCAATGGCCTTTTCTCCAAGCCTACAATGGTAGGGGGAAGGTATAGCATTATAATAATGCATAAAATCGGTTTGGTTCTGAGGGTGCATAAGTTCGGGAATTTGGTTATATAATTTGGTGAAACACAATTTGAAAGGCTTGATAGTCTCACCATCTTTATAAGAAATGTTATTATACTCCTGTAACTATTCGGATGGGCTCTTACACTACCCATAGCTAGACTTGAACCAATAAAATAACTCCTCCCAAGTGGAAATAATCTTGGGAGGGAGATCAAAGAAATCAACCGTTGCCTTCCCTTCAAGGGAATTAACAAATAAGCGCATACAAGTTTCATTTTCATTGGCTCCTATGTTGTGACAGGAATTAGGAAATGCCACCAAGTTTTCAGTCGTAGTGACCGTGTTATTCCATGAAAACCTAGGGAGATTCTCTTTGAATTTAGGAAGTACATGAGTAGCAGGTGGTAGGTTAAGAGGAGAGGAAACATGCAATGGAGTAGTTGTAGCATCTTCCTCAAAATGAAAGAGCCCATACTTTTTTATGAACTTGGTGGGGTTTGTAGTAGATTGGACATGGACTTGATGACTATACAAGATACCGATCACTGGCGAGCTAAAGGTTGAGATGGAGAAGCACCTCCAGTGCCACCAGAGCCACCACTAGATGCCATCCTGTGAACGATAGGTAAGGGATAGAGAGATGAACTGGCTAAATCAGACAAAGTTCTCCTTAGAGTACTTTGTTGGACTGAAAAAAATAACGTTTCTTCTTCCTTTTTCAACAATAGGGTTGATCTTAGGTGATGAACCTCTTCATCTCCTAGAGATGCAAGGGTTTAAGGACATGAAATGAAGATCAAAACTTTAGGAAAAAGAAAGTAATGGCTGATTCCTAGGTTGTCTTTTCCTAGATTACTAATGTTCTCAGACACTTATGTCTTGTTCAATCACTTCCCATGACCGTTCAGGCTCAACCCAAGTATTAGTGGTCTCTAAGATGATATTAAACAAGGTTAAAGCAATGTTGGTCTGATCTTTAAGACTGAGCTCAATATTGGGATTCCTTGCAACATGTATAGTCATGAAGAAAATAAACAGTGAAAGAATCAAAATAAGAAATATAAATATATTCAATGATAATCAAGCATACAATCAACCAAAGAGATATGGAAAATATCTCTAGTATGTTAGCCAAATAAATGTTGAGGAAAAGATATGAATTTATGTTACTCAAGCATTTTCGAATCTTCCTTGGCTAAGGAAAGATAGTCAAGAATATTACCCTATGTTTTGTAGCATCAAAATGTGTTTCCCAATCCAAAAGTATTAATTACAAGGACTTAGGTTGATTTTTAAAATGAAAAGATTGTTGCAAAATATAAAAATTTTATATAATTTTTTGAACATATACAGATTGCAGAAAGTAAATGTGGAGGTTAAAAGAAAAAGTAACCAAGTCATAGATTAACACAAATAAGACATAATATCAATCGATTTATTTCATTCCAAGAAATCAATAGTATGTTTCTCTTTACAAAAATCCATGTGAGGGCATGGACCAAGGTCAAACTTAGATATCCCCAATGAAAACAATACAAAAGGACTCTTTGAAGTAAAAACTGAACTTTAAAATTTGGATCAGCTTGCCACAGACTCCTACCCCTTGAATCTGCACAATATCCTTTATCAATCATGATACTGAATTCATAAATACACAAGTATACACAAACTATCAAAGATAGATCAACACCTCTGAAACAAGCATCTGAATGATATGGTTCAACTTTGAACCTTCATGTCTACAATAGGACCATGCTTTCAAAAAGAGAATTAGGCCTTTAATGAACTGAAGAATGAATGGAAACTGAGCTATCTCAATAAAAATCAAGATCAAACCATAGTATTTTTTTCTCCTTCTATTCTCCCCTTGTTCTTCCTTCTCATTTGGATTTTATGCATTCCAAATTAGTTGAAGTAGTTCAACTACCTCATTTAGTTAAGTTACTCAAACTTAACTAATTTTAGTTTAGGGGAAATAATAATAATAATAATTAAGGGTCTTTATTAGATAATAACTAAGTAGGTTGGACCCCTTGTGACTCCCTTTTATTTTTTTACAAAAAATAAACACAATTAGACAACCAATAAAACATATGCCTCCTTGTGGCACCAATAAATATTTCCAAAATTTGAATATTAAATATCATAAAATTCAAATTATATCCAAAACATGTAAATATCCACAATATCCCATAAAATAGTTTGTTGTCCAAAACTTTATGTAGTCCACTTTCCTCAACAAATCAACCACAAACATATAAATCAAAATCGATATTTGGCACTTTGAGAGGAAATTCTTATTATGTCATTGTTGTCCCCTTTGGACTTCCCAGAATTAGCCTTAGGTTGGGTGGAACCTTGAGTCTTAATCTCACTAATGACATGGGAGCAATCTTCCCTCAGGTGCATACATACAAGAGGAAACTTACTTGGCTGAGCCACTTGAAGGAGAGGAGGGGGAAGAAATAGGTTTTCCTTTGTATTGCACATGGGGAGCCTCGGTTTTGAGTCTTTTTCTTGCATGGGAGGACTATACAGGTGAGTGTGCAGGAAAAATTTGAGCATTTGGGTTTAAAGGTGGAGGGCGAGGAGGTAATGACAAGTTGGGCCAGCCATGATGGTGGGAGACTACTGGGTGAAAAATCTCCTACTATTAATCATTCTCAAGAACTTCTGGTTACAAAGATACATGGGGAGGCACAAGGATACCAAGACCATTTTGGGGCTAGAAGAGAGGCCTCTCTGGTCTAGGATGAATTATCCCTTGTCCAATCCAATTGAAGAACCCAACTTGAAAAAGATGGTTCAACTCATGAGGATTGACATTGAAATGAATTGAGAATCTGGGCCTTCTAGGCCCTCTAATCCAGTTACCTCTTCCCCTATTGTTTCTTCCATGAATTTCTCTATTGAAGAAACTCATCCTATATACAACAATTTATTAGAAAACATCCCTTAAAAGACCATACATGACATTCTCTTTATATGAAACAATCTTTGGCTCATAAATTAACATAAGATCCATGCAATTCAATCCATAGAAATTATTTAATAATTTCCAAATGAGAAGGGAGTGAAATAGGGTTCATGGGATATCTGGGGGGATTGTAATAAAAAAAAAGTGATATCATGATAGGGTTAAGAACACGAGTACTAATCAACAATTCATTAAATAACTGACTGTGCAATCAATACCAAAAAAATATCATCTACCTCCTATTCCTGTGTCATATTGTACCACTTCCATGCAGAGTCTTAATTTTATTTTATTGAATAGGGAGTGTAAAAATGAAATTGGGATCGTGAGGGGGTTATAATGAGAGAAAAAGTGAGAATATGAGAGGGAATAATATGGATATTTTTCATAAAAATAAATTAAATCAAGCAACAACCATAACTTTGTTTCAATCACAATCCAAAGCATCCACTTTTAAGATCCAAAACATTTAATTTTTCCTTAATTGGATGCAAGGTAATGATTCCTTTTATGCATGTTCAAGTTCTTTAAATGAATCACATGATGATGATAAAAGGAGAAGACTTGAACTATTCCACATAAGAGTTGTATCGAAACATACGAAGATAGACACATTATTTGATCCAGGTTCCCAAGTCAATTTAATATTAGAGATACTTGTTAATAAATTGGAATTAACCACAAGACCTCACCATAAAACTTACCCTCTCAGTTGGGTATCTGATAAAGAAAAGTTAAATGTCACTAAGCAGTGTAGGTTGAGGTTTTCTATTGCTTCTAAGATGATAGATGAAGTGGATCTAGATGTGGTTCCTTTGGATGTATGTGGTATTGTATTAGGGAGTCCCTATCTGTATGATAGAAAGGCTATCTTGTTTCTAAAGGAAAAAAAATACCATCTTACAAAAGATGGAGTGGAATACATCATTAAATCTCACAGCATAAAGGACAAATCAACACTTGTTAGTTCAGGCCGAGTAAAAATATTTATAAACACTAACATGAATCTTGTACTCACAATTGTAAAGGGGGAATGCCATGATAAGTCTGATGTTGTTAATTCTCTTGATCCTTTCCATAAGAATGAATTGCTTGAGATGAGACAGGTATTTCAGTGGGAGGGAAACCAATATAATACCTTCAACACTTTAAATATCGACATTGTGTCAATGCTCACCTTACATGATCTTCAACAACCATGCAAGTTTGAGACCAATGCTAGTACCAATGAAATAAGGACAAACATGATTTTTAGACCTCCTATTGTTACATATATTATTTTTAAGAATGTTCCCTTAGCTCATATCAATAATGATGGATGGTATACTATTGATGAAATATTCAAATATGTATGTGGGATCTTCTAGGATTTGCAGGTGAAGAAGTTGTGTTTGTAGGACAACTTACTCCACCATTTGAGTAAACCTCGCTTTCCTTCCTACAGGGAAGTGCATGTAACTGAAGAAGTTTTTGTTTCATTTGTACTTGGGAATTTGGGAATTGTAATGTATTTATAGAGATGGAATTTTCCTTGAAGGAAAATATTTGTAACCACTACTGTAAAGGAATGTGTGTTGTACTTTTGTAAGACCACTATTGAAAGGCCAGGGCTGTACACACCACTTCCTATTTCCTCTTTTCCTTGGGAAATTTTTTTAATGTATTTTGTAAGGGGACTACCCATGTCTAGTACGAGTCATGTCTACTTAGGTATATAGTGGATAGGTTGTGTGACAAGAAGGTTTCTCTTTTTTTATCCCAGTATGTAAGGGTCCATTTCAGGTTGTCCACGTCCATTATCTCTGATCGAGAGTCTCAATTGTTAGGAGAATATTGGAAAAATTTGTGGTAGCTCATGGACACCATGATGGGGAGGAACATTGCTTTCTATCCACGGGCCGATAGACATACATAGGTGGTAAACAATACAGTGGTTCAATTTCTTCAAGAATATTACAGCCAGCATACGAAGTCATGGGATGATCAATTACTGTATGTACAACCTATGTATAATCAAGTCATGTATTCTTTCACTCATGATTTGCCAGTTGAGACTTGTCTTGGGTATTTACCTAAGATCCCCTTGGACTTGTTGTATGGGAAAGATATTAGGGAGAGAGATGTGGCCTGCAAGTTCATTCAGAGGATTCAACAGGTCAACTAAGCAATCAAGGAGTAGATGGAGGAAGATGTCATCCTAGATCGAATACTGAGGACTTCACGCAGGAATGACATTACTTATCTTCGAGTATGCTTAAAGGGTACACAGTCTAGCAAAACATGGCGGATCGAGAAGAAAAGAGTGAGGGAGAAATCCCATCACTTACATATTGATTGATGAAATATTTTGGTGGTCCAAAAAGATTTCAATGGGAAGGCGTGATCCAAAAAGGATCCAAAGAATGCCAAGAATAACTCAGAACTCACAGAGGCAACTCAGAAAGGCTCCAAGAGACAGAGAAAGGGAAAAAAATCAAAGTTCCCAAAACTTAGTGAAAATGACATGATCCTGAAGAGCATGTCACAAGATTTCTAATGGTGCAAACGACTCATCAAACAGAGTTACAGTTTGAAAGAAATTTGTGGTCAAATAGGGCAAGTCAGTAAGGCCACATCATCATCCGTACTACTGACATTAGCATGATGTCAGCAGCTAACATGGAAGGGTGATTTCAACATTCCACATGGAAGCACTAGAGGCTTCCATGTGTCACCCTCCAATGGTATTTTCAGGGGTCCATGTGGACTAGTAAAAAATTTCCACATGGCACCTCCAGGGGACGCCACTTGACAACAGCCAGGAAGTGCCACATGTCAAGTACAGATTGATGGGGTGATTGATGTCAGAAGACATGTGGAATAATCCATGGGATCCATGTGGCCCAATCACTGGGAAAAATGTGGCACCCCCGAAACGCCCAATATCAACCTGTGAACGAATTTCGAAATTAAAAATGCCAATTTTAACAGCAGTTGGAAGGACTTCTAGACTCTGCTAAAGTTAGTGGGAATCATATATTTCAATATATATATATATATATATATATATATATATATACACATCCAACACACCAAAATGGAGTCCAGTGGGATTCAACCCCGGAACCTCCATCGATGCCCAAGCCTTAATAATTCTGCCCACAACCAATGTACCACGAGTACCTCTTGGTACATCCACCCACGGATATTACTTAAAAGGTGTAATCTGCCTAGATATAGGGGAAAGAGATGTGGACCGTATGATCGTATGACCCACAGGCATGAAAACCAAGACAAAATTCTTCTTGGGCCTCAGAGTGCCAGAGTGAGATTAGAGCATGGAGATAGTCTTTTTTGGGTAATTTGACGCCACAAATTCAATGGTGTTGTCTTTTTTCTGATATCAGCTGTTAAGCCCTAAATAGTGACTCATTACCCCTTAATTGGGGTATATTATATTAGTAATGTTATTTTATTTATGTCGGCTTTAGTCCATTAGTTGTAATTATGCCTCCTAGTCTCCTATATATACCAAGGAGACATTTTCATTTTGAATCATCTTGTAACTGTACATTTATGTGGGCATAAGGAGGTTTGCCCCTCGAAGAGGCTTATTATCTAAGTTTCTCTCTTTTTCAAGGCATTGAGTACTTATTTTGAGGTTTTTCTATGCTATATTGATATTTGGTTCTTAACATATGGTATCAGAGCTCAAGGTCTTGGGGTTTCACTGATACATCTGAGACACCTTGAAATTTTCGCTATAACCTTTTTTTTACAATGTTTCAAAATGAATGGCTTCAAGTGTATTTAGTAGATAGATCAAGGTACGTTGGGTTAAAATTTTAGCTCCCGAGGCCTTACACTTTCAGAGATACATCCTGTGAAAGATAGGGTTCTAGAATCATCCTGAAATGAGTCATTGCGGAATTTTCACTATAAAAACGTTTCTGTAATGTTGTAGACCCTAAAATCTGGAGGAAATTCACAGAAATTAGTAAGTTATCTGTGGTAAAATTTTCAGCTTCTGGGTCATTTTAAATTTATAGATACACCCTGTGGAAGATAGGGTATCTGACTAGTCCTATCAACTAGTCTCAAGAAGGTGTTCTAGGTAAAACAATCATAACTTATTCCTAGAGTATCCAAATTGAGTGAGACTAGTTTCATTGGATAGTGGACAGTCTGTAGTATTTTTTATACAAGTTTCAGAATTGTATATCAATTATTTTGTGTGGGGTACGCTATACAAGTGAGATCTTCTGGAAAGGCCAAAAATCAGCAAGTTATGGGGAAGTTACCATAAATTCCACTTGGCACATCCAATTTTGATCAAACCTATGGCATTGCAGAGAAGAAATATCAGAGAAATACAAAAAATAAAGTTTCATACCCAAAAGGGCCAAAACTTTGGAGATACAACAGAACAAATATTGTCTAGCAGAACCACCTTAAAATCAAGGTTCAAAAGTGATACTTGGACAACATGCCACCAAAAAAGGAAACTTCTACACCAAATAAGCCTCCATAAAATCCTAATTGGACTCTTGATGAAGGTGAAGAAATGCATAGGGACATAAATGATTTACAAAAAAAAACAGTAGCAAAAGATGAACTACAAGAAATGGAATCTAAGTTGGAGGCAATAAATACTAAGATGGATGGTTTAAAAGAGGAGATCATGGAAGGATTGAAAAATTTCGTAATAGAGAGGACACCTGAAAGTTAAAATATATCCCATGAAATTCATGATGAGGACACAAGGAAGGTGAATCAAGAATGGAGAAACTCTAACTTTGGGTTGAAGACCAACCACGTTCCTAAGATCGATATGCAGAAGTTTGATGGAAAGGACCATATCACATGGATACTTCAGATGGAGCAATTATTTGATCTACATAATGTTCCACATACACAAAAGGTACGAATTGCTTCTTTATATTTAGAACCCAATCAATTTTTATGGTATAGATGGCTTTGTTCTCGTAAATCACTCGTCACTTGGACAATTTTCACGAAAGAAATGATAACACACTATGAGGATACAAGGAGCAATACATTCTTTAGCCAATTGATAAATCTCAAGCAAAAGGGTTCAGTTATAGAGCACATTGAGAACTTCCAAAGATTGAATATAAAGGTTATAGATGTTCCAGATGAGCACTTGATTGATGTATTCATAGGAACTTTAAGAGATAACATTCAACATGAGGTTCGCCTTTGGGAACCCAAATCATTGGAGAATGCATTTAGGGTGGAAAGAAATGTTGAAAGTAAAAATATGGCTATGGCTACTAGAAGGACCAATCCTAACATCTATAGAGAGAATAATGCTCCTTCTTCTAAAACACCTCAACCTGCAAGGTTGACACCTCAACAATTGGAGGAAAGAAAAGAAAAAGGTTTATTCTTTAATTGTGACAGCAAGTATAGTAAGGGACATAAGTGTGGTGAGAATAAATTATTCTACATAGATTGTGAAGAGGAAGAAGAAGAAGAACATGAACAAGAACCATCTCAAGATGAAAATGTAGAATCAATTTCATCTGAAGAGTTGAATCCCATAATATCGTGTAATTCATTGGCTGGAATTAGCACTCCTCAAACCCTCAAGATTGAAGGATATATCAAAAATAAAAAGGTTATAGTACTAATTCATTATGGAAGTACTCATAATTTCATTCACTATAAATTAGCCAAAGATCTCAATTGATATGTATATCTAGCACCAAAGTTTCAAGTAATGATTGTAGATGGAGGAACTATCAATTGCTCAAGAAAATGCAATAAGATCAATCTTACTATGGGGGAATATGTAATGAATAGTCCAATGATTTGTATACCCATCGGTGGTGCTGATGTTGTACTAGGAATCCAATGGTTACAATCATTAGGAATAATGGATTTTAATTTTCAAGAACTTTTCATGAAATTTTCCTTGGAAGGAAAATAAATTGAGCTACGAGGTATCACAGGGAAACCCGGTAAGGTGATAAGCTCTAATGGCATGACAAAATTATTGAAAAAGGGGCATCAAGGTGTTATTGCACAACTATGCTCACTATATGTTTAAACGTCTAAGCCATCTATTCCTCTATATCTCCAAAGGATCATTGATAAGAATTCCAAAGTATTTGAATATATTCCCAAAGGTCTTCCACCCACTTGAAATCATGATCATGATATTCACCTAATTCCTGGGAGTGTTCCTCCTAACATGAGGCCATACAGATACCCTTATGCCCAGAAGAGTGAAATTGAGCATAATGTTGAATAAATGTTAGAGGCTTGCATTATTATACCTAGCCAAAGTTCTTACTATGCACCAGTGGTAATGGTATTCAAGAAATATGGCTCATGGAGTATGTGTCTAGATTATAGAGAGCTCAACAAGATCACTATTAAAGATCATTTTCCCATTCCTGTCATTGATGAATTGTTAGATGAACTACATGGAGAAATCTATTTCACAAATTTGGATCTTCACTCATGGTATCATCAGATTAGAATGAAGGAAGAAGATATCCCAAAAACAACATTTCAAACTCATGAAGGCCATTATGAATTTTTGGTCATGCCTTTTGGCCTTACAAATGCACCTTCCACATTCCAAGGGTTGATGAATTCCATTTTCAAGCCCTTCCTTCGAAAATTTGTATTAGTATTTTTTGATGATATACTAATATATAGCAAGTCTGGGAGGATCATGTGCGACATGTTGACAAGGTGCTACAACTACTAAAGGAGAAACAACTATATGCCAAACCATCCAAATGTTTCTTTGGAGTGAAGGAGGTAGAGTATTTGGGTCATATTGTATCTCATGAAGGTGTCAATGTAGACCCTAACAATATTAAGGCTATGATGGACTGGCTGATTCCAAAAACATTGAAGAATCTTAGAGGATTTTTGGGTTTGACAAGTTACTACCGCAAGTTTGTTCGACACTATGGAAGAATAGCAACACCTTTAATGACACTAACTAATAAGGATGCATTTTCATGGACTCCATAGGAAACTAAATCTTTTGAACAACTTAAAGAGGTGATGTGAAAATATCTGATCTTGACCACTCCAGACTTCACAAAAACCTTTATTTTGGAATGTGATGCCTCAGGAAATGGAATTGGTGCTGTCCTAATGCAAGAAGGAAGGCCCCTAGCTTTTTAAAGTCGACCACTCAAGGGAAAGGACTTACACAAACCCATTTATGAGAAGGAAATGATGGCAATACTACATGCATTGAAGAAATGGCATCCTTACCTAATAAGTAGGCACTTCAAGGTCAAAACAGATCATGATAGTCTTAAATACTTCTTGGAACAAAGACTATATTCAAAAGAACAACAAAAATGGGTAACCAAGATATTGGGTTATGATTTTGAAATCGTCTATAAAAAAGGGAAGAAAAATGTTGTGGTAGATGCACTCTCAAGGAAGGATGAAGATGTTGAGGCCTTTCTATGTGTTATCTCTATCATCCAACCCAATTGGATAATAGAAGCAAGGGATGAATGTAGGAATGATGAAAAAGTGTGGACTCTCATTCAAAGGTTGCAGCAGGATTTCAGTACATCAGATACATTTACATGCAAAAATGATTCACTATGGTACAAAGATCACTTATATTTATGTAATAAATACCAACTCAAACAAAAGGTACTATTGGAATTGCACACCTCTTCAGTAGGAGGGAACTCAGGATTTTTAAAAACCTACCATAGGGTCAAGAAGGATTTTTTTTGGGATGGACTTAAAAATGATGTTCAAAGGTTTTTGGCAGAATGTTTGGTTTGCCAAAAAAATAAGGTGGAAACAATTAAGACACTAGGTATTTTACAACCATTAGCCATCCCAAGTCAACGCTGGGAGGAGGTTTCCATGAATTTCATCACAGGGTTACCGAAGTCTGAAGGAAAGAGTGTCATCATGGTGATTGTTGATAGACTGGCCAAGTACACACACTTTTGTGCACTCTCTCATCCCTTCAAATCTAGTACAATTGCCACTACATTCATGGAGAAAGTTCAAAAGCTACATGGCAGCCCAAAGATTATTGTAAGTGACAGAGATCCCATCTTCAGTGGACATTTTTGGACAAAATTATTTTCTTGTTTGGGTACTCAATTGGATCATATCTCATCCTATCATCCTCAATCTGATGGAAAAACCAAGATAGTGAACAAATATCTGGAAGGATACCTTTGTTGCTTCGTCTCTGATAAACAAACACAATAGTTCAAATGGTTACCCTTGGCAGAATGCTGGTATAACACTTCCTTTCATACTGCAACAAAAATTACACCACATATGGAACTCTATGGATACCACCCTCCTTCCATCACTTCTTCTCTAAAAGAAAAATCTAAGGTTCAAGCAGTGCAAGATCACATCAAGCATCAACAACAAGTTCTCCATATATTAAAGGACAACCTGACCATGGCACAAAATCATATGAAACAACAAGAATATCAACATCGTAGTGAAAGAAGTTTTGAAGTAGGGGATTGGGTGTTTTTAAGACTACAACCATACAAACAGATGTCCCTCAAGCAAGCCAAGAAGGATAATAAATTATCACCAAAGTACTATGGCCCTTATAAGGTGTTGAAAAATATTGGTACTATGGCATACAATATGGAGTTCCTTGCATCTTCACGAGTACACCTAGTTTTCCATGTTTCATTCTTAAAGAAGGTTATAGGTGACAATATCCTAGTTCAAACTATATTGCCAAAACTTGACGAGGAAGGAAAAATCATATTGGATCCTGAAGTCATCACTGACAAAAGAATTCACCAGCTGAGGAATAGATCCATTTCAGAGTATCTCATTAAATGGAGGAAACTATCAGCTAAAGATTCCACTTGGGAATATAAGTCTTTTATACAGAAGCATCTAGAGTTACTCAAGCATTGAGGACAACACTTGTCTCAAGGGGAGGGGCATGTTAAGCCCTAAATAGTGGCTCATTACCCCTTAGTTGGGGCATATTATATTAGTAATGTTATTTTATTTATGTCGGCTTTAGTCCATTAGTTGTAATTATACCTCCTAGTCTCCTATATATACCAAGGAGAGATTTTCATTTTGAATCATATTGTAATTGTACATTTATGTGGGCACAAGGAGGTTGCCCCCTCGAAGAGGCTTATTATTTGAGTTTATCTCTTTTTGAAGGCATTGAGTACTTATTATGAGTTTTTTCTATGCTACATTGATATTTGGTTCTTAACATGAGCATTATTTCTGCAGCTTGATTTCAGAATGAGGTATATTTATGTATTTTCCAAATTCTTTTTGCCGAGTTAATGAAAGAGCCTACCCATTTGAGAGAAGGACCCAAAGACGTAATCGGCCAGGGATGAACCTCATTATCAAGTTTTTATGTTAAGATATGATGCTTATGTCTCCTCATTTTTGAGTTTTCACTTCTTTAATGGTGCACTTTAATTTATGCTCATTTAAAACAATTCTTTATAAGTCACGATGAAAAGATCCCGGATTAATCAACCATGCATGGGAAATTAAATTAGAGGGGAGATATGACATGCCTAAAATCCCATGTTATTTTCTGAAAGTAAATTGTCATTACCATATAATCCGCCTTTGAATTATTAAAACCAATCATTGAATGCATGTGTGAAGTTAGTGGAATAATCATTTCACCTAATTATTGAAGGCTGGGCTAAGTATGCTCATGGTGGGAATTGTATCATTAAATGCATGTAGGAGATTTGGTGAGAGAGTCATATCACCTAGTTATTGAATCATGAAATGAGTACAATCATTTTTGGGGAATGGTGAGAATAAACCATGCATGGGAAAGTAAATTTGAGTAGAGAGGGGGAGAATTATTTTCTAGTAGGAAGAGGAGAGAAAAAGAAAGATCAATGTCAGGGAAAGGGATGTTTTCATACTAGGTGTTGAAGACAACTTGTTAAATATGGTAATTATGCTAAGAATGAAGTTGCTATGCATGCAAGTGAAGTTATATTGAGAAACTACCTAAAGGAGCATGTGTAAATGTTGTTGTGAGCACTCCTGTTACAGTTGGATTTCCTGGATACCCCAATTGAGATATTCCTAGTTGATCTATGCTAAATACCTAGAGGGGATGGATATTGTCTAAGGGTATGTGATGGACAGAAGGAAATCTCATCCCTTGAGTTCTGTAGATTGATGGAGAAGAAAGTTGGGTGGTTGGAATAGTTTTAAGAGTTGTCTCACTTTGTTTTTATTAAGTATTGGGATTTTGTGTGGACTATATACAACTATAGGATCCTATTCTTCTTCGTGGACCCATATACCTAGATTTTAGGTGTCTTTTTGTAGAGAGAATTAGTGAAAAAACACCTATGGTTAGGTGGAATGTTTGATGTTTGTAGAAAATTGTGTAAATATTGATAAAGAGAAGTCTTTTGATCACTATTAATTTATTGTTAAGATGTTGTTGTTAATTGCTACATTTTATACTATGCATTTTTGTTTAAATGTGATGTATGCTTAAATGGTCTAAATATATAAATATTTTTCATGGTTAGTTGCATGAGTCTATTCATCATGCTACGTGCATGCATTTTTAAATTGGTATCAGAGGTGTATTTTTTCAATTTATTTTAGTGATGTGCCCAACATGGGATCTGAGTATGTCATAGAGTGGTATTATAGTGAAGGATTCAAAAATAGAACCATATGGGACACAAACCAATGCATATTTTACTAATTCATTGTAGCAAAGTTTTAATCTATGTTGAAGTTAGGGAAAATGGTGAAATGGGAGAAAAATCCCCAATTAATGTATGAAATTTTGAGCTTAATTTCACTCAGGGATGACGAATTGATGGATACTAGTGTCAATTTGATGAGGGAAGATTCAAATTCAACCATGGGAAGCTAAGACCACAGCTTCCATAGCGGCTAAAAAGGAAAAAATGTTATTTTTCTTTTTAATTTATTCAATTTTGAAACAATTTGTATTTTTGAAAAATTTTGTACAGATGATGACATGGACCATACCTATGATGTGGATTGGTAGGGTCCATGGTGGTAGAAGGTATGGTTCATGACATTAAATTTGGTGAATCAATATTTAATATCACATTTGATAATGAGATTAATGACCCAGATCCATTTTAAATGGGCTAAAAATATATCTTAGTTAAACAAAGGTTCTTGGCATGACAAATTCTTCAGTTCACCAAAGAAGAATTTTTAAGCTTAGTAATGTAAAGAAAATTTGAGTTCGTCGAAGAAGAATTTTTAACTTCGGAAATGTGACGAAATGTTGAGTTTGTCGAAGAAGAATTTTTAAGCTCGACAATGTGAAGAAAAGTTGAGTTCACCGGAGAATAATTTCTAAGTTTGGCAATGTGAAGAAAAGTTGATTTTGTCGAAGAACAATTTTTAAGTTTGGCAATGTGAATAAAAATTGAGTTCATTGAAGAAGAATTTTTAAGCTTGGTAATATGAAGAAAACTTAAGTTTGCCGAAGAAAGTTTTTTAAGTTCAACAATATGAAGAAATTTTTATTTTTCCAATGATCAAAATTTGTAGTTCTTCGATGCAGGAATATTTTTGAAGTTTGTTGATAGGATGAATTTTTAGGTTTATTGATAGGAAAAATTTTTTAGTCTGCCAAAAGACAAACTTCTTGGTTTATCGAAGGGAAAATTTTTCAGGTGAGGAAAATCGAATTTTTTAGCTTTGTTAATGCACAATTTTTTTTGTTTACTAGAAAAAAAAATTGAATTTCACTAAAGGACAATTTTTGAGGTTCATTGAGAGATGAATTTTGAAGTCCATTGAAGATTCAAAACTTTTGGTTCACCAAAACCAAAAATTGAAGTTCACTGAAGGACAATTTTTTAGTTTCATCGAGAGACAAATTTTGAAGTACGTTGAAGAGATAAATTATAAAGTTTGTTGAGAGAGGAAATTTGTAATTCGCTCAAGGAAAAATTTTGAAAACCATCGAAGAGCCAATGTTTAAATTTCATCGATGAGATACATTTGGAGGTTCATCGACAGAAGAAATATTTTGTTCGTTGATGGGATAATTCTTTCTCTCACTGATGACAATGGTGACATGGATATGTTAGGGGATGATAGGTGGACATTAGTATCCATTTTTTCCATGCCATGTCATATAGGTTTCCACATCAATAAGATGGTGGTATTTATAAAAAATAAAAATAAAAAAATATGGAGAGAAAAATTAATCTTTGCCATAACAAGAGAAAAACAACTCATATCCAAGTGAAATTTTAGGGGTAGGTTTTAGTCAGGAGGACTACAAAAATTCCAATGCGGTCCACTAGCCAATTATTCCTCAATTTTCCAAAAATTGTGAATTAGTGATTTTTAATGAACATGATGGTACTCTTTGACAGAGGACATGTTATTAATGAAATTTGTATAAAAAGTTACAAGAGAAGATAAGATGAAAAAAAATGTATATT
>JASDQU010171583.1:0-11135 GCA_032191745.1 Picea mariana
TAGCTGTTTGGGAATCTGATCAGAATGTGATAACTCTCGAATACGGTGTCTGTTTGAGAAAGTAAATATATGGTGGGAATTAGTGCAACGAGCCGGTCGCAATGGATTTGGTTTCATCCAATTCTGAGAACTTTAATTTTTTGAGCCTTTTCTAGACCTGGTAAGCCTCTTGGATCCGATTCTGGATCAGTGTTCCAGGTCTTAAGTAATTCATCCATCTCCATGTATTCGTTTACTGGGTGCTCTTCAACAGTTGATTTTGTTTCAGTCCTTTCACGCTTAGTACATCTGGTCTCATACCCACGGCGTGGATGCTGCTGTGAGGGGCCATCACTTTCAAAAACAAAAATATTAAAATTATATGGCCAATTTTAAAATATCATTGAAGTAGTTCATTAATATTAAAAAAAAAACTATGCAATGTAATTATTTACCTCATCGTCTAGTCAGCACCATTGGAATGGCTTTCGTCTTGTTCACCTGATATTCAGGTCAAGGAGGATCAACTATGACATTCTCTTCCATTGAAATGTCAAAATTTATATGTACAGAATTATTAAGTATATGATTAATATATGACCATTTTATCGTCGTGGGCCTCAGTCACAGGAACATCTTGGGGCTGCACCCCACTGGGATGGGGATACTGGGAAGAACCATGATATTCTGGATGTGTTGCACTATCAACTCTCTGTTGTCTAGTACTAATGGTTTCATTGATAGTGTTTCTCCTCTGATTAAAACAAAGTAAGACATTAAATTATGGATGATATCAAACATTTACGTATTTTATAAGTAATGAAAGGTTAAAGTGGACTGATTTTTATTTACCTTATCTCGCAAAATGGATCTTGAGTTCTGCCCCATGCTTTTCCTACGATCAACCATGACTTTATAACCATACTTGTAACCAATTTGGAGGTCTTCCTCCATGGTTTCAGTTCCGAAGTCATCGCCTTGCATTGCATAAGGGTATGGTTTTTTAATTTTTTTGGCTACAATTACCTGAAAGTTGTAAGGCGATACAAATAATATTCTTTATGTGTTTGGGTAGTTACGATTCGTGATTGTAATGTTGAGTAGCCGCCCTGGCCTAGCTTGTGTTGGCCATGTTTGGAAATCCTTGCTTTGGTTTCCTTTGAAGTGTCAGGAAACCTATCATCAAAATTTTCAAGTATGTTATATATAACCACACTTTTATTTAGATCTAAAGAAAATTAAAGATGGTATTGAAATAAAAATATTGTAATTTACCTTGGTGTACCAGTTTTTTTTTCTCTCAATTTTTTCAAAGTCTTCATTTTTGCATGATGTTGGCACAGGGGTAGACCTAGAGTTCAACGCTTCAAAAATGCACTGAAAAAACCCTAAATACTGGCCCTTTCGACAACACATGCGAAGCAGATGAAGTCTCACCCAAGGTAGAGGTAGGGGTGGTTGTAGGACTCAAGTGTCTACAACCTAGCTGGGACATAGATATGTGATTACAACACTTAACAAAGCACTTAGCAGTTAACATTCATCAATATTTAACCTTTATTCACATCGCAGGTTGAAACCCTAGTTACAGAGAAGCACGGTATTCAACACAATCTAATACATCCAAGCACTTAGCATATAGAAATAGATCAGATATATCATTCATTCACATTACTAAGCACTAAGATACTATATCAGATGCATCTAACATATATCACCGCACTAAGAATAAATCACATAAATAAAATAACAACTATAATGCACAAAGAAACCACAACATAGGATATACGTGGTTCACCCCAGTGTGGGCCTACATCCACCAAATATTCTCTTCTTTATTGTCTTCTTTCAATCTTATACAAGCATAGAGCCACAAGAACCCACTCCGCATAGGACAATAGATTTGCGTGCACCTCACCAAACCCTCCTTCCCTGAGCTAGGTTACAACACAAATCCTCTTTACAGTCATTTGCACTTCGCTTTGTAAGTTCTCATGCACACAGTATGCACAAAGCTAACTCAACCACATAGATCCAACTAACCACTTGCACTCAGCACAATATAGCACTTAGCACCACTTCTCTCTTAAACCTAGTTTTATCTTTATTACATATAGCTTTCTATTTATACATTACAAAAGGGGCCAAGGGATGGGTAAACCCATGGGCCGACATCCCATACCCATTACATAAAACCTAAACCCAAAAATTCCCTAAGAAAGGGTCAAGATCCCGCAATCTTCGCTTCTCCTTGCGCTCTACCTTCAACCAGCCTATCAAAGTCCCAAAAGTGGTCAAACGTGACCAAGGTTCTCCAAAACTTGGTCAAGGGCCAACAGGCCCCCAAAACTCACCCGTGACTCATTTCGAGTCACTCTGATCTGGGTAACTCTGACTCAAATGCCTCGAGTTGCTTCGACCTGTTACTTCGCCAGAGCCTCCTTCTCAACGAACTCTTGAATGATCTTTTCCATTATAGGTCCTTCCAAGAGTTGTTCCACTGTGGTGACCACTTGTTCCAATTCTACACATATTCCTTCAATTTCCTCAAAAAGTATGCAAGTTGCATCCTACACTGGATGGAGTCGCTGAGTTACTTCCATGACCTTACTCTGTATGGCATGTACTTGTTGTTGGACTGTGCGTTGTTCCTGGGATCATTTCATCCTCTCGACTATTGGTAGAGGCTTTAACTGCATTGGCACCATTGTTGCTTGTTGCGTGGCCTCCTGAAGATGTGAATCCAATGTCCTTAGTTCAAGGTCCTCTGGAAGTCACTCATAAGCCTGTGCACTTCAACTTCTTAGCTATTTACATTCTAAGGACAATGCCTTGATTCTCTAGACTGCGCTTCAGGCAGTTTCTTCTCTCTGGTCTCGCACTTCCTGCAGAGTGCTTGGCACTGCTTGTAACTCTAGTTCTGCTACCCTTTGTTGGAGTTATTGAATGGCTTCAACAAGCTTCCCTACTTGGCTTTCCACTGGATCTTCTTCCATTTTTTTTAAGCCCTTCACAGAGCGAAGTACTCTAGTGACTTCTTCTCTAACTCCAATCTGCTCTATGAGCAATTGTTCCTTCTCCTTTTGGATCTACACTCTATCCTATGCAAACTTGTCTTGGATGTCATCTTTTTTCTATTTCTCAACCCGACATTGTTCTATGTCTTCCTCTTTTTCTTTCTTTAAGGCCTCGGTGGCCTGTTCTTTTTCTTCCTGAACATGACGAAGGCGAGCTTTAGTTGCATATTCTATTTGGCATAGCTGGGCAGGTTCATCTCCCAACTTTGTTCCTTCTGATGATGGGGGCATAGTAGACACTGCGCGACAGAAGTAGAGGGATTTTTGTACCCCTTTCAACTCTTCTTCAATTCTTTCATACATGGTCTATGGTTTGGCTTCATTACGCTGCAAGATATCTTCTAAGGTATCTGAGATAGCAGTGATGCTAAAATCTATGTCATTCATCATGAGCACAGTCTGCATCTGTGGTTTACTAGCTTTGGACTTCTTCCGTGATGTAGGTTTTGTGGGGGAAACCTTTCTTTTCTTGCAGGTCTCAGATTCATCAATAAGATCCCTAGGAGGTGTTACTTTGCCTTGTTTTTTCTTGTCTTCTTATCCTTTGTTCTCTTATTTTTCTACTTCCTCATCACCTCCTCCTCTAAGTGAGTCTGAAGCAGTCTCTTTTGATGCGTTGTTCGACTCCTGTACCTCTTCCTTTTTCTTCCTTCAGCTACTGTTGGGTTCATCATACTCTTTGCGGGTAACCACATGACTTTCGATGAGGTCAAAGTCAGACAATTCTGCCTAGTCGACTAGTATAAGGAACTCTGTAGGCCATTCCTTAGTGATTTCTTCCATGTCCTCCTCTGTGAGTTTATAGTAACTCTGTATCTCTTCTTTGTGTTCATCTTCATGTGAAGTGATATAAATAAAATGTTTATATGTGTGGAACTTCACAAATGGTATGAACCTATGCAAGGTGTTTGGTGTCATCCGAGGGAAAGACTCAATAGCACTCTTCAACTATAGGTAGTAGGTGTGGAACACCACGCTTGACTGCCATTGTTTTTCCATGTTTCTTGAATACTAGATCATGGTGAACTTCGCAGCTAAGGGTTATGATGCCTCAATCTCAAGGAAGGTCGCACCTTCCAGCATTTCCCAAGCAATGAAAGCAATGAGGATCAGCAGCTAAGTGAAGTGGAACTTGTAGCCCTGATCCTAAGCTTCTGACATTATTTCTCTAACTTGTTGACGAGGTAGCTCACCCAGTTCATTTGTAGCCCCTCCACGCATTTTCCGCAAGGTCAACAACAAACCCTATGACCTGCATGGGTCTATTATTCCTTACTATCTTACCAACAATCAAATGGAAGGCTAGGCGCACTACGCCATTCTGAATAGAGGCTACCACGTAGCCCCGCTTCCCCTTCTCCACATCACCATAGGTATCTTTAATTTTCTACACCAGGGCGTGATCTGCAACCTTCCCTGGATACAATTCTTGTGGGTCTGGTCCTTGCATACTTAATCCGGTGATCTGATGGATCAACGCTAGATCTACGATGATGTGTATGTATAGCCGAAGATAACCTCCATGTAAGCAAGACAACAGGAGTTTAACGCATGTGTTAACCTCCTGATGCCTTCCAAAGTGCGGTATCTTCATCACGTTCAAGATAGTGGACCTTGCGATGTCCATAGTCCATGGTTGGGGGATGATCTTAGACTTCTTCCCCTTGGTCTTGGTTAAATACTTGTGTGGGGCGAGAATTCCATGGTTCTTGCGATCTCCCAAGTTGAATTCATTGATCTTCAATGTCATGATTTGTCCTAACTATGGTCCTACTACACATATCCCCTTCGGGAGGTACGCAGTAATCAAGGTGTAGTCGAATTCCCTCGGGACACTGTCACAGCTCACCACGCCAGCTAGAGGAGGGATATAGTCGGGCATGATAGAAGGGATGAGCTTCGCATTCGCCAAGTCATCACAGTGCTTGGTTCATTTCTCTATCGCATCTCGGGATGGTCCAGATCCACGAGCAATCGACGCGGATGCTTACACTCCTCTCGTCGACAAGGCTAGGATTCCTGTGGGCATGACCTTCTCATCCATGAGGTCAATGAGGATCTCTTCGACGGATTTCTTTACTTCGCTGAAGTCACCTAGCATGCATGCTCGAGATTAGGTATCTCAGGTCAGTGATCAAATACTCAATGTAACAAAACAGGTGGCAAGGTCTTAAATAGGCACAGCGTGAAAGAAACTAGTTCTTTGTGGGCTCAAATAATCATTATTTTCAAAAGTGTTCTTGGTGCAACGCTCGACGGGGTAAATAGACAACATCATAACAGACTCTTCCAATGGGCAGGAACGCCTCAATCAATACAATTCCATTCATTTTGGCATGATCCCAATGGTCCAATGGTGATCTTTCAGGCCATAACTACAGTTTGAGTCGTGAGGGAGCATCAGGCTAACGGTCGAGACACCTCCAATGGTCATATTGCTTCACCGTGGTGAAGTGACAATATTTGTTGTTCTAATATTCCAGTGAACTTCCAGTTCTACAAACCTTCTTTCTACGAGGTGCTCCCTAGAACTTCCTATAATTTCTCTAACTTTGATTTCTTCTTGCTAAGCTTTCTTTCTTTCTTTCTTTCCTGTAATCTGAATCACTGGTTTCCTCTTTCCATTATTGTTCTTATCTCCGCTTGGCATAGTAACTCCGCACTGCTGCGAGTTGTTCAAGGGTTCTAAGAGTAATACTTCTTCTCTTCCTGGGGTAGGTGTTCTACTCTCTTGTACAAACAGGTGTTTCAAGTATTTGTGTGTTATTTCATCTTCGACGTCCATACCTCTGGTCCTTAGTAGCTTCGACTGGTCCTCTTGTTCTTTTAGTAAGTGTGTTATTCTCCTAGCCATAAAATCTCTTAGTTCTTTCTTTTTCTATTCTAGATCCTCCTTTTCTTGTTTCCTTCATATCTAATCTTTCTCAATCTAGTTTTTTCCTAGAAAAATAGCAAATGGAGCGTTGTTATCAACAAATTTAACGACCTCAAATTCTTCCTTTGTCGAAGTTCCATGAGCACTCATATATGTCTGGGTAAGTCTTCCACATAGGGTTATCAACTTTCCTCTAAATAACCCTATTCCTTCTAATGAAGGAGCCATAGCAGGTTTTCCAAAAACTTCCCAAATTCTTTCTGTCATGATACTCACCCATGTTTCCTCATCCAGAACACAGTCTATGTTGAAGTCTCCTATTCTTATTTCTATGCACTCCTTCTTTTTTAATATCTCTAATAAGTTGATATTTCTATGATCATTCAAGGTTTCTTTCATCTGTAATAATACAGTCTTTGATTCTTTCTAGGGTTCTATCATATCCTTAGTTTCCTGGCCTGTCCTGTGGTTTTCTTGTCTCATATTCATCTTTTCAACTTTAGCAATCATTCTAGGGAAATCCAAAACTTTATGGTCCATATCTTTGCAGTAAAGAAAAATAGGACCTCTACTAGGGAATTCCTTAGCAAGATGTCCCGTTCTTCTGCAACTATAGCAAAGAGTTAATCATCTCTTTCTTTTAAATGACCCCCAACCTTTCCTGTACTGCGCACTGGGATCACAGTAACTAACCTGCAAAAAATTCTTTCTAGAATCCTGCATCCATTTGTTAGTCCAAACATTCTTTCTATGCATAGGAATAACATATCTTTCACTATTATTATCAGGTCTAATCATATCCAATCTTATTTCTTCTAGTTGTGCCCTAGTTTTTAGACTATGACAAAATCTATTGGACATACCTAGATCTATTCTTTTGGAGAATTTTTTTTCACTTATATTACCTTTCTCAGAGCACAAAGCTTTAAGATCTTACGTCTTTTCTTCATATTTGATTCCTTTCTTAGCACAAAGCTTCACAATCAAGTAGAATACTACGCACTAAAGCAACAGATCTATGCACAAAGATTTATTTTCTTCAGTTCCCAGCAATCACAGTTTCAAGTATCAGCAACAGAACCATTTGTTGGCACAGGGGCAGACCCAAGGTTCAACGCTTCAATAGTGCACCAAAAAAACCCTAACTACTGGCCCTTTCAGCAACATCTGTGAAGCATATGAAGTCTCACCCGAGGTAGAGGCAGGGGTGGTTGCAGGAAGCAAGTGTCTACAACCTAGCTGGGACACAGATCTATGATTACAACACTTAATAGAGCACTTAGCAGTTAACATTCATCGGTATTTAACCTTTATTCACATCGTAGGTCGAAACCCTAGTTACAGATCAACATAGTATTCAACAAGATCTAATACAACCAAGCACCTAGCATATAGAAATAGATCAGATCTAGCATTCATTCACATTACTAAGCATTAAGCTACTATATTGGATGCATCTAACATATATCATTGCAATAACATAAATCACATCAATAACATAACAACCATAATGCACAAAGAAACCAAAAAACATGATATACATGGTTCACCCCAGTGTGGGGCTACGTCCACCAACTCTTCTCTTCTTTATGATCTTCTTTCAATCTTCTACAAGCACAAAGCCACAAGAACCCACTCCGTATAGGACAAGAGATCTACGCGCACCTCGCAAGACCCTCCTTCCCTGAGCTAGGTTACAACACAAAGCCTCTTTACAGTCACTTGCACTTTTCTCTGCAAGTTCTTAGGCACACAATATGCACAAAGATAACTCAACCATGTAGATCCAACTAACCACTTGCACTCAACACAATATAACACTTAGCACCACTTCTCTCTTAGACCTAGTGTTATCTTTCTTACATCTAGATTTCAATTTATACATTACAAAAGGGGCCAAGGCATGGGTAAACCCATGGGCCGACATCCCATACCCGTTACATAAAACCTAAACCAAAAAATTCCCTTAGAAGGGGCCAATATCCTGTGATCTCTACTTTGTCTTGCGTTCTGCCTTTGACCAGCCTGTCGAAGTCCCGAAATTGGTTAAACATGGCCAAGGTTCTCCAAAACTTGGTCAAGGGCCAACACATGATCAATGATCGCCTTCCACTCCCTCTTTGGAATTGAGGGAGGAAACTCGTACCTAGGATTTCCTGGTAAGCTTCATCTATAAACATCCCGCATATATTTTAAATATTCAACCGCTGCAGAGGTGACCCCTTTTTTATTGAATGTGTCTACTCCAAAGAGGCCTTCAAGATAATCCATAAGTTCCTTTTTGAGGTTCGAATTCTGGAAATTCCACCTCATGCATAAGGTTGCCCCAAAAATCAACAAGGCCTTTCTCTCTAGGTGCCTATAAAAATGGTTGTTTCCTACACCCAAAAAGATATGATCATTAATTTAAAATTAATAATCTAGATGATTTGTGTATGAGATGGACAACATTAAACGATTAAAATATGAATTAAAACTACCTGAGAGTCTTGATTGTTTTAATGTAAGTCCATTATCGTTGACCAAAAATGTGCACAGAAGGGTCCCCGTGCTTGTCACACGTCTAGATCTAGAAAATGCAACCATGTCAACCACATCACCAGCCTCATCTCTGCCACCATCTCTAGACTCTGACCGATGTGTGGATGTCTAGCGGTGCGTGTCATGGCTCCGATCTAAATTTGGTGTGGAAGATGGAGAAGTAAATAGTACTCTATCCATTGTATGACCATCCGCATCAGAACTTTGTAGCATCTATGTAGTGCCACTACTACCAATACCAAGATGAACAGGATCCAAAAATCTCTTTATAAAAAAGAAATTTTTTTTTCGTGAGATAATGTAAAAGTTAAAGAACAAAGTTTCATAATTGAACATATGAGTACATTAGAAAAAAACACTTTAAATTATGGTTATTACCTTATATGTGTTAAGTTGTGACATAAGGATATTGATCTTTGCTAGGACGTCGAGAGTTTGATCTAGACGATCTAATAAGATAGCAAGTTCCTTGTTCGCTTTAATGATTTATTTTTTATTAATACCATCAGATTAGGGGATGAATACAACCTCTCCTCATCGGAGAAATCATGATCAACATTTCCTACTGACTACATATAATTTCAATAAAACAATGTTATTTCAGTAAAATTATATAAGAAAATAATAAAATTCACGTAAAATGAAAGTGGAAATTGATAATCATTTACATGTTCTGCAGCTGGCCCTTTTCCACGATCATCCTGCCACATTATAATATAATTAGAAGCCCCAAATATTTAAAAAAATTTTAACAATAAAAAAAAAACTGATTTCCACCCAAATAAAATCAACCTCAACAATCAAGCTCTCACATTATTATAAAATTGGGACTGTGAAATATTTAAAACAATGTTAAAGATAATAAAAAAATATAATGCAATAAGTAGAGGTTTCTTAAAGAGGTGTTGCATAAGTACTCACACACTATTAGTCGATGTTTCTATTCGATTCAAATGGTAATCTACTAATAACTCTTCCCCGGGAGCTATCTTTTTTATTGCACACAAGACTACCCAATTCTCTTCACGTCCCTCATATATGCAATTTGGTTGCTTGTTTGTTGTCCTGGGTCATGTGTTGTTTATAAACCCTACGATATTGCTGGAAGCTTTAGGCCTGTTCGACAACACAGGTGTTCCAACAAAGGACAAACAACTTCACTAACCACTCACATAACTAGATCAAAGATCAACACACCAATGTTTTCATGTGGTAAAACCCCTACGGGGAAACATCCACGGCCCCAGCCAACACAACCACTTGGAGCAGTTTATTAATGAAAAATAAAAAGATTACAAAGAGATTTTACAATAGATTTTCTCACAATCGATCATCGATAAATGACCCTCCATGCTCTTTAAATAGATATCATGGACCAATTGGGTGTTAAGCCACGGATCAATGGTCATTAAGATCGAAGAGAGTATGAATCGTCGTATCACTCTATGTTGGGAACATATCGTGACCATTGGATTTCCTAACTACAAATGCATACTAATGCATACTAAAGAAACACACTAAGAAACACACTTTTACCTAATGACATATTAGACCAAGTAGATCTTAACTAACTCCTAAGTGTCTAAATATCCTAACATCCCCCCTTAAGAACAACTTGGGATAGGATTGAAAGATTTACAATGCTGACACAATAGGAGAAGGAAGGAGGCATTAGATCCTATCCCCCCTTAATGATAGCTTCCTAAAATCCTAAAATAGAGCAAAGTTTGGAAAAATTCGCTTCTGTAAGAGACTTTGTGAAAATGTCTACAACTTGATCTTCTGTAGGGAAAAAGAGAACTTCAATAACTTGATCATGAATGCATGTGTAGCTCGATGTGCTTGTTGCGCTGATGTTGAACTGGGTCTTTGGTGAGATTGATGGCACTTTGATTGTCACACCAAAGGATGGTCAGATGTTGTTGCTCGAATCCAAACTCTGAAAGGATCTGTCGAAGCCACAAGGCTTCCTGACTTGCATTTACCACTGCTTGGTACTCTACTTTTTCTGAAGAAAGTGCAATAGCCTGTTTTTTCTTACAAGCCCAAGTGACAGGTTCTGAACCAAGGGTTAAAACATAACCTGGAGTAGTGATCACTCCAAGCTGTATAAGCTTATCTTCCTCTCTAATCAAGGAAGCACAAAAGGACTCAAGAGTGGGTTTTTCATAAGCTTTCCCTAGAGCCTCTCTCATGGCATAAAAGGTAGATACAAACATAGAATATGCACTACCTAGCTTAGAAAGAATAAGATAGATGCAACACTCTTCCTCCATTTTTATCTTACATTCTTCACATAAAATTCTGAGTGTTTTAAACTTAGATAGGCAAGAAAAATCACTTGGACTCAAGGTCAGTATTTTATTTTATAACTATTGTGCTTGAATAATATTGAGTTTACCAAACAAAGATTCAATCTTGTCCCAAGCTTCTTCGGGGTCATCAATTTCTTGAAGGTGGTACCTTAAATCAAGAGAGATGGAAATTTCGATTAGGAGAGATGGACATTCTAATTAGTCCTCATGCTTCATCATTCCTATTATCCCATTTGGATTTATTATCATCATCAGTGGGTGTTTTTTCCTTTCCCAAGGTAATCTGGTACAAGACTTTACTTCTTAATAAATCTTCCATATGAGATTTCCATTAGAAGTAGTTGTTGC
>JASDQU010171584.1:1742-12585 GCA_032191745.1 Picea mariana
TACATTTCATTAAACCATATCAGTACCAATTTTCCTTTTTATAAATGAGGACTTGATATCATTATTCCTATTACTCCTCCCTCTTTATGTAGTCATATTTTTACACTTACAACAAGTGATTATTTTACCAGGTGTATTGATGTAGTCCCACTTAGAAATGCTAAGGCTGAGTGGGTGGTTTTCTTTCCCCAGACCAACATTTTCTCCTTTTTTGGTTTTCCTCTTGATATTATTAATGATAATGGTGGGGCATTTGTTTCAAGAGATGTGTTGGTACTATGTCAAAGTTATAATATCACCTTGTCCACAATCTAACGGAATTATTGAGTCCAAGCCAAGAGATAAATCTGAAGATTGGAACCTGCAATTGATTCTTTCTTTATGGGTGTATAGGGTAACAAGGGAAATCATCGCTAGTGAGACACCTTAGTCTATTTTATGATTAATAATCCCTCATGTCTATAGAGCTTGAAATAGATACCTACCACTTATCTTTTCAAACTGAAGATTTGGACACCTGTCATATTATTCAGAGATATAGTTCATTGCTAGCCTCAGAAGATCAAACAAACTTTGTATCTTATAACTTAAAGAAACACCAAGGAATCATAGAGAAATATCATGATAAAAATGATAAAGATAAAACCTTCAAAGTTGGGTAGTAAGTCCATATTTAGGATTCTTCTCGTGTTAATAAAGATAAGCACATGAAATTCCAAAAGMTTTGGTTTKGTCCATTCACMATTTCTTAGAATGTTGGCAAAAATACCYTGAAATTGAAGGACAAACAAGAAAGGATTTTCCCACACACGAGGAATGGGCCATCCCTAAAACTTTATCACTTTGCACAATAACAAAGTATACAAAAATCAAATCATAAAAGAAAAATAAAATTTGTCTATTATTTATTTTTCTTTATCTTCTTTCTATACCTTTTCCTTTGCTTCTTATAGTTCTCTTTTGGTTTTCCTTTTTTTTTGGTTGAGCCTTTTTATTTTAGATCTTTCCTTTATTTTATTTTCCTTAGCGAAATTTAAGTCCCAATTTT
The DNA here is from genome assembly GCA_032191745.1 of Picea mariana. NCBI lineage: Eukaryota > Viridiplantae > Streptophyta > Pinopsida > Pinales > Pinaceae > Picea > Picea mariana. The sequence goes on from JASDQU010171584.1 coordinate 2,791, forward strand.
GAAGAATTGGCTTAGACTCAACCAAGAATAGGTTTGATAGTGTATGTCATTTATATCGGTTGTTGTTATTATATCTCAATTGCAAGGTGTTATTACCAAGAAACAAGAATTTGATATGCTTCAAATTTCATTATTCTTGCACTTCAACAAGTTTTAATTTCATATATGTAATGTCCAATTTTCCAAGCATTCTTTGTCTTTCCCATTCTCCATGACTACATGCAAAAATATTCTTATCATTATATTCATTTTCTTCCTTTTTTTAGAAATGAACGTGAATGTAGGTATAATCTCTTACTTTAAAACTCAGTGAACAAGTATGTTCTATTGATTTATTTTGCCCACTTTTGGTACCAACATCTATTATTTGATCTGAAACCCTAGATTATGAGTTCACATGTTGCTGAAAGAAACTTGTAGTTTGGAGTTTCCATATGTTGAGACATTTTTTGGTTATTACATATATTATTAAAAAAATTATAACCTATCCCTATACTTAATTATAATATCAAGAAACGTTCACCTGAATTTCTTGAACCTCACCATTGTTAAAATCATCTTGGAAAATATTTCCTTGATAGGAAATTGATGGTTCCACCAACTAGTGTGAACCACAACTATAATAATGTGTATGATATGGAAATTTTACTTATCATTTTGGTGTTTGTTCATAATTACTATAGTTTATTCTACATTTAATATGGCAATAATGATTTCATGGTTTCACGTTGATGATGATGATAATGTTATGAAATATGGTTATGATTATGGTTATGTGCAATTAAAACATTACTTTCACATGCTCTAGGGTACCCGCAAAAAATATTTGATTATGGATGCAAAAGATTTATAGAAAAAAATTGTATGATTATGTTGGAAATTATTCACATGTTTGTTATGGTTTGGTATCTCTCTTCTCTACTAATGATCTGACCTCTTATACCTACAAAAAAAAATGGTTCGTATGAAAATAAAATGAAAATGGTGTGTTGGTTCACAAGTGACATATGGTATAAAGCTTATGGTGTGGGGTTTTATATGTGTTATAAATGGCCAAGGCCAATACTTGAAGTCATGACCCCACACAAATAGTAAGTATTCCCAACATAATCTTCACATAACTCTCAGCCCTTCTCTCCTTCTCCTTTTTCTCCCTCAAGGTGAGAGTGTGTAATGTATCTAGGGAGGATAATATGGGGTACCTAGGGAGGTACCCAAGGGGATAATGAATGTAATGCAACCCTAATAATGGAATAGGCCCACTATGTAATTAAATGGAAATAATATAATACTAAGGGGTGTTTTATCATAGACCCCTTGGAAAAATCATACGAAAGTATAAATACACATGAGTATCAGTGTATTGGAGGTGCGTTGGATTGTATTGTGTTGTAGTAAGAATGTCTTGTGGAGTGATTCCTTCCATAAGGAGTAATTGATGGTGTTACCCTCCCTGAAGGGTTCTTCTTTATATGCTTTTTTGTTGCTCATGGTGAATGCTTTGGTATATTGGATCTTGAAGGGTTTATTTATAAAAGTTTAAGGTTTATTTTCTCTTTAATATACTAAGGTTTACTACAAGTGGTATCTGAGCTCTTTCTTGGGCATGAAGTGGGTATTTTTGTGCATTTTAAATATTTTTTACAGAAACAATCAAATGATAGAATTCAAGTCAATTTATAAAAATTTCTATACATAATTTGAAGAAAATAGCACCATATATGAGTTCCTCTTGAAAAAATTCCCAATTTAAAAAATACAATCATCCAAAATGGAGTCTAGGAAGTGGAGATATCGTTGACTTAAAATCAACCTTTTTTAGGTTTTATTTCCAGTGATAGCTAGGAATTTCATAGATTGGATATTTTTTGATAGAGTGCACATATTTTAGACAAACCAATGCCAATAGATCTAGAGAATTCATGTAATTTCATAATTGAGGTCATAATAGACTATCAAATAAGTATAATCGAAATTATGATCATTTTACATTTTTGGCCTCAAACCCTAACTACATATAGGAGCTCCATTAAAAAGTAGTAATTTTCTTTAGAACCATAGTTCTTTTTTCAAAGATGTGGTTTACAGAAAAATATGATGGTCTTATTATTGAATAATACATAAAAGGAAAGAAGTCATTACGGGGAAAGATGTAGAGAATTTGGGTAGGTCTTAATGTTGATATTATGGTAGCTGCGGGAGGTATTAACCTCCACGTGTAACCTTAACAAGAATAGAATATTTCGGGAAGCATGAGGAAACCCTAAAGCATTGGACATAACCCTAGAAGAAAAATTGGCTAAAGGAAATATTTAATATTGAGTTTTTAGCCTCCAAAATGAGAAGTCGGCCCAGATAGCTAAGGAGAAGCAATATAAATACAGGACGACAGAGCTCATTTGACACATACATATCGCAACTGTAGAAATGTAAGAGTGTGCACTATAGNGTAGAAACTGAGTAAGTGTGCAAATCTGGAGAGTAGCTGCAGCTGCAGCTACTGCAATCTGTATTCTCGGTTTAGGCTTGGACTTTCTATTGGTTATGGTTTGGACTTTCTACCTTGTGCGCTATCTCTTAAGAGAGGTACACTACATTGATTGGCTATTAGGCCTAGGGTTTTCTTTTGAAACTATTCTCTGTCAAGGTTAAGGTGCTCGGGGGTGGCTTCGACCTATGGTTGGGTGAAAATATTGCTATATTTTCTATGGTTAAATGAGCACATCTATTATTTATAATAGGTTACGGGCCCACACTATCTTCAGATAGTCTAACCATTGGAAGATAGATTGGGAGGATTTTCTCAGTTACAGTTGCAGTTGTAGTCAATTTTTGCTATAGCAATGAAACCCTAACCCTCTTGTTGAGGCACCTTAAGTGAAGAGATTGACCTAATTTCTGGATAGCCTAGTACACCCTAATCCAACACACCTCCTGGTACTCTCAGCAAGCTAAGACGCCAAGTTTGAATTTTTGGTCAAAGTCAAAGGTTGACCAAGTCAAATTCAAAGGTTGACCAAGTCAAAGCAGTAATGACTTACTCTATGAAGTCAAAAAACAAGTTAGAAGGGGCTTCTAACTTCAAAGCATGGAAGACAAGGATTGACCTCATACTTGCCAATAATAAAGTGTTGGATATCGTGAAAGGAAAGATTGTGGAACCACAGTTTGAAGAAAGAAAAGAGAAGGAACCTCAAAATGTTGCAATTATGGAGAAGTTCAAGGACAATGACATCAATGCCATGAGTATCATATTAGACTATGTAAAAGACCACTTGATACCCTACATCTCTCATCTTGACTCATCTAAGAAGATGTACGATGCCCTAACTAATCTCTTCTCAGTCAGAAACGTTGGACAAGTATTGAGTCTAAAGAATGAGCTTCATGACATGAAAATGAATGATGATGAAAGAATAACATCATACTTTGTGAGAATATCTCAATTAAGATATCAACTACAAGCTATTGAAGAAATCATTTCAGAGAAGGAAATAGTAAATATAGTACTCAATGGTCTTCCCAAGACATGGTATGCATTTGTTGCAAGCATGAACATGAGGAAGGAGTATCCCACATTTGAAGAACTTTGGACTTGATGTGCACAAGAAGAATCAAGGATTAACGCAAAAGAGAAATCCCAAAATAAATACAATGATCAATCTTTCACAACAAAGTTTAAGTTATTTCAGAAATAAGAAGTTTTGCTCGAAAATATGGTCACTACATGAACCACTATCCTGAGTTAAAGAAAAGGAAGGAAACAAACGAAGCATCAGTTGCCAAAGAAAGGGAACCCTCAAAGAAGGCCAAGCAGGATAAAACATACTTCTTCTTCTAAGACAAGGTAACAATATTCTTCATATTTCTTGTACATACCATGTTTACATAGTTTATGTACATATCTTTCATATCTATTTCTTAGAAGATAAGATGTTCAAGTGAAACAATACCTATGGAAGAATAATAAGATAAGGATTGCTATCATGATGACTACAAGTCAAGCAATACACATGAAAAGATGAAGTACTTTGACAACTCTTTGGTAACAATTCTTGTGGAAGCTATTATATAAGTAATCACTGTCAGATAAGACAAAATCAGAATCAAACCTGAAGAGACCTAGAAGAAGTCAAAACAGAGGAAATTAAAAAAAGACTTGTGTCACCTTGCAGAAGGCAATAAGAATGCAGATGAAAGTGTGGAATATCTTAGATGGAGGGAGATGATTACATAATTCCAAAAGAAGAGCATGCATTCATGCAAGAAGCAAGGATTATGAGGGAGATAATCCTAAATAATATGATCCATTGAGGATTATGAAGTATCTATCCATGTTCCCATTGAAAGTAGCAACCATGAAAGCAACACGTGTTCAATTCAACTTTAGAAGAAGTCTTCTTTGAAAAGGCATCTTAAAGTATCCTTGGTTGTCCATCTACTTCCATGATCCTATGATGAAAGGAAGCAGTTGGAATCTTCAGGGCATGGAATCTATAGAAAACTCCAAGGACCCAAGAGATAAATAGAAACATGAGGAAGAACATGAATATTCCAAGAGAGAAAGAAAAGTCAGAACAACCAGTCATTATACTGAGAATCACAAGACTACCATCTTGGTTTGAACCCGCTAGAAGCAATCAAGCATAAGAAATGGAAGTTATGGTGAAGAACAGTATATGTAAGAAATTGTGAAAAAGGGTTATGAATGGAAGCATTGCGAGATTCATAACTAGAGGTTATTCCAGAAGGAGGAGAAGAATATGATAATAGCTTGTTCTCGTAAACCAGATATACCTCTATCTGAGCTATTATATCTCTTGCAGTATCCATGGATTGAAGTTTACATCAGTTGGTTGTAAAATAATGTTTTCCCAATAGAGCATCTGAGGAAGAAGCTTATGTAGAGAAATCTCAAGGTCTTGAGGTATACCATAAAGAGACCCATGTATGCAGATATAAGAAGACCTTGTATGGATTCCAACAACTTGATGCAGAGTATATCATATACAACAGAAGCATCGTAAAAAAATTCTATGACAGAGATAATGTATCAGAATAGTTACTCAGAAGTCTGGGATGATGGATTGTTAATCCATGGGAAACTCTCATGATGACAAAAGAAGTGCTACTTGGATATGTTTCAGTTTGAGCCTTGTCATGATGTCATGAGATAGCAAGAAACATAAGTGTTGAATTCGACCATGATATATATTGTAATGATCAGAGCTACATGAAGCCTTCAGAGAAAACCAGTGTTCCATAACAGACCAAGGTACATTGAGATCAAGCATTACATTCTCTGTGATGAAGTCCAGAAAAGAGAATTGGTTCTCCAATATATCTCCACAGATGAGCAGATAGAAGATATTTTGGTAAAACCTCTGTCCAAGATGAAAAGTTTTCAAGCTGGGGCTCGTGGAGATGATTTCCTTATTGAAAAAGGAAGAGATTACTCCCAGGTTGGGAGGGAGCACTCATGTGTTATTGATTTATGGAAAATCATTTTTTAGTTTAAAAAATGGTTCGAGAGGAGCAATTCATTTCCAGTTCGAAAAGTGGTTTGATATTTCTAACAAACAGGGATTTTCCAGTTCGGAAAATGGTCCAGATCAGACAGCCATTTTCGTAATGAAAATGGTTTGATATATTGTTGATGTACCATAGACAACGATTCCCCTTGTTGCCAGTGTGTGGGAATGGTCTAGGATAGTCATTCTTCTTGACAGTCACCTTCAGTAGTAGTCAAGTAGAATGGTCTTCCTTGTCGGGAATTCATTCTTTCGAAGTTCACATTTGTGAGCAGTTTCAAAGAATGGTCCATTTTGGAGGTTGGTGCAGGATAGTCATTTCCTTAGGAAATGGTTCAGACAGTCATTCTCTAGGGTAGACTCATTCTCTCCAAGTTGCACTATGTTTAGTGCAAGAGGAATGGCCCAGTTAGGTGAATGGTCCAGGTTCAAGAATCAGGTACATGCATTCCCTAAGGCACACTCATTCTCTCCAGGTTGCACTATGATTAGTGCCGGAGGAATGGCCTAGTTAGGTTAATGGTATAGGCTCATAAATTAGGGACAATTCTTCTTCTGTGCTTGAGAAGAATAGTCCATATATCCCATGGCTAATGTTTTACTTTATGAGGGAAGATGATCTTCTAGATATCACAGATGTCAGTGGAAGAATGACCTAGATGACTCAGTTTATATCATGATATTGTTTTTATGCAGGTTGATATCAGATGATATGATTGCTATGGAGACTGTATGTCTCTGGACAGTAGAAGTCGGCCCAGATAGCTATGGAGAAGCAGTATAAATACAGGACGATAGAGTTCATTTAACACATACAGCTCGCAACTGCAAAAATGTAAGAGTGTGCACTGTAGAAACTGAGTAAGTGTGCAAATCTGGAGAGTAGCTGCAGCTGCAGCTACTGCAATCTGTATTCTCGGTTTAGGCTTGGACTTTCTATTAGTTATGGTTTGTAATTTCTACCTTGTGTGTTATCTCTGGAGAGAGGTGCGCTACATTGATTGGCTATGAGGCCTAGGGTTTGCTTCCAGAACTATTCTTTGTCAAGGTTAAGGTGCTCGGGGGTGGCTTCAACCTATGGTTGGGTGACAATATTGCTATATTGTCTATGGTTAAATGAGCACACCTATTATTTATAACACTTAATGTAAAAGGAAATGTGTAAATATGGTGGAATTTGCTTAACCGTGACAAGATGAAGGCACTTTAAAATGAAGAATATGAAAATATATTTGTGGATAGGTGGTCTCATGTTATGAAGAAGCATAAGAAGATCACTAGTGATTTATTTTCATATGACAAATTCATATTACAGGTTCATGGATGTATTCAACAAGAGAAGATCATTATTTATATTAAACCTATTGCAAGCATAATCTCATCAATGTTAATTTGGAAAAAAGATTGCAAGTTACAACAATAATATTCAAAGCACACAAGTTGAGGATGAAATGATCAAATTTTGAAAGATTTGAATATTACCATGGATAAAGATGTGTTGAATTTATATTTTTATGCTATAAATATGGATGACGTGGATATTGTTTTGGGATATCATTGGATGGACTTAGTTGGTACAATTAATATTAATGTACAAAAAACGTTTTTGAAGCTTTGGTACAAGAAAAAATATTCCATTGCAAGATATTTCTCTTACTAAAAAAGAAGGGCCCAATGGGGAACATGAAGAAGTCATTGCATGGAAATTGATTACAATACCTAATGACACATCAAATAAAGAGTATGAATTCGAATAAGAAGAAGAGCCTACAAAAGCACTGAAGAAAATCCCTGGGAAGGGAATAAACAAAAAGAAGAATATAAGGAGCTAAATGTCCCAAAGGAACCATAGGTTGAAGAGGAAAATAAGGAAGAATTGATGGCTAAGTTTGTTGTATATTTCTAGCCCCACCACTCAAAGAAACAACAGGCATCAAGGAAAGGGTGTGAATGACAACAAACTTACTATGGATCAAAATGGAACCAAGAATGAAATCAACATGGAGGCACATGGAGGACTAAAAGAAATTCATGGAGATGTCAGAATAGCATGGTGAAGACATGGATCCCAAGAAGAAACCAGAATCAAGATCAGGGAAAGGCCATAGTTGGACCCCATGCCCACATTTCACTAGGATGGATGGATGCTTGTGCATGGTACCAATTGACTACATTGCTTAGTAGGTCATATCATATAGTTTATTCCCATGTTTTGAGGATGAAACATGCTAAGGGGGATGGAATGTAATGTACATAGGGAGGATAATATAGGATACCTAGGGAGGTACCTAAGGGAAGAATGAATATAATGTCACCATAATGATGGAATAGGCTCACTATGTAATTAAAAGAAAATAATATAATAAGAAGTTTTGACATAGACCCCTAGGAATACTCATGAGAAAGTATAAATACATATTAGTACCATTGCATTGGAGGTGTGTTGGATTGTATTGTCTTGTAGAAAGTATGGCTTATTGAATGATTCCTTCCATACAGAGTAATTGACGGTGTTACCCTACCTTAAGGGTTCTTCTCTCTATATTCTTTTGTTCACGGTGAATGCTTTGGTATCTTGGATTTTCAAGAGTTTATTTATGAATTTTTGTGGTTTATTCTATATTTGATATACCAAAGTTTACTACAGAGTGATCTATGTTTTTATAGAAAAATGATGAGTAGAGGATAACAATTCAATTTGAGAAAAATATTATAGCCAAGAGAATCATGTCCAAATAGTCAAAAGTGTTGAAATTTTGGTATGCTCGTTTAACCATAGACAATGTCACATCATTGTCACCCAACCATAGGCATTCACATGTGCCACCCCCAAGAACACTAACCTTTACTTAGAATAATTCCAGCAAGCCTACTCCAGAACCAACAAATAAACCCCAGCTACTAATTGCAACAACAACTCAAGAAAAGTAGAGTGCTTCTTCTCCAACGGTAGTGCACAAGAGAGAGAGTCTCCATATCCATAGAACAAGTACCATACAAAATTGTAGTAGTTGCAACTACACTACTCTCTCAAACTTGCGCCATGCTTAGCCAGAATATCACCAAGAGTATCACCAAGAATATCACTTGATGGAGCTAAAGAGAGACCAAGACCAAGAGATGACCATGCACCTTTATTCCTCCTTGCAGTTGCAACTGCAGCTCTCCACAAGACTTGTGCTCTGACTAATGTACAAATGAGCTAAAATTTCCTCTATTTATATTAATATGTCTAGTGACTTTTATGGCTGGGCCGACCTGACTTTTTGGTAATTATGATTTATGTTTATCTCTTTTTCCTATGGAGTCGACTTGCCTTTCTAGAAGATAATATTTTAATATTATTATTTTGATTGGATGACTTGTCTTCTAGGGTTTCCACACATCTGTTTAATGGTTCACTTGCTTCCATAATATTCTCTGCATCTAAGAAAGGTCATCTAGGAGGTAAAGATCCTCCCACATCTACCAAAACATCAACACTCCCTCTTAGCTAGGGAGGCATCTTTCATGATGTCTTTATCTAGTAGTCCATTGATTACTCTGCAATCAGCTGGTAGCACACAGCTACCACAATTCCATTGGTAGCTCGAATTGTCTGTCACAGTCTCTGCAATCAAGTAGCACTCAGCTACTCCCAATGTGAATTGGTAGTCTCCACAACAATCAACTAGTAGCACACATCTACTACAATATGCCCTTAGCCATAGTTAGGATCCGTATGACTATGCATCAATCATCTAGTAGCACGCAACTGCTACAATATGCCCTCATCCATAGTCATACCTATGATTATGCAACAATCATCTAGTAACACACAATTACTACAATATGCCATCATCCATAATCATAATCGATGCCTCTATAACTATGCAGTAATCAACTAGTAGCACACAAATACTACAATATGTCATCATCCATAGTTATAGTCTCATACAATAGCATGAAGCTGCTCTCATAGTCCTCACGACTATCTGTGTGATGTTTCTTCTCTCATCAGGTCCGATAGTGCATTACCCCATCAGTCCCAAGACTGATCCAGGGAACCCTTGGCGAGAGGGGTTAGCTGGCATGAGAAGAAATAACACACCTCCCTCTTAACGAGAGTGGAAATTTTGCACCTCAAGTCTTTCTGCTCCTAGTCAAATCAACATGACTAATAGGAGAAATTATGCTCCCTGGCCATTCACCACTAGCCAAATCAGCATGGATAATCCTATGAGTGAGTGTATCATTCTCCCTTGGTCAAATTAGCATGACCAAT
>JASDQU010171585.1:2801-13312 GCA_032191745.1 Picea mariana
CAAACTGCAGAACTGCAATTCTGAGATGCTGCAAATGAGAAATGGCACCTTGTATTTATAGTAATCCTGCCAGTTTTGCTGGGGCCGACTTCTCCTTCTGGGTATGTGTCTGTTCAATATATTATTATAATTTTTGGCTGACTTCTTCTCTTGGAGGCTAATATCCTAATATAAATTATCTTCTTGAGCCGACAAGGCTTCTAGGGTTATTATCCAATTCATTAGGGTTTCTCTTGCTTCCCAGAGTCTTCTATTCTCGTTAGGTTCACACGTGGGGGTAAATACCTCCCGCAGATACCATAATATTAACAACCCTAACCCTTGGGATGGAAACAAAAACATAACATACAAGATCTATTTCCGCACAATTGTGCCTCCTGCATTTGGGTTGCGAAATTACTACACATTTCTTCCCATTGTCACCATTATTTGGGCCCTATCCTGTTGGATTCCTCTCTTCTCCCTTATCGCAGTCATACCTATCATTTTTCAACAAATGTTTTACGTGGACCCGACCCCTTTCCAACACCCTTATTTGGGCCTTACCCCATTGAATTCCCCTCATCTCCCTGATCGTCGTAATACACTTCACCCATAACCCATTTTCTGTGTGGTCCCACCTGCCCATTTTCAGTTTACCTATTCATCATGGCCCACACCTATAGCCAAGACTTGGAAGCTCGCTTCAATACCTTGTCCTCTAATTTCACAGAGACCCAACAAGAAATGAGACAACTCAGTGACAATTTTTCCATCATCAATAAAAACATGCATTCCTCCATCGACGCCAAAATGGAAACCATCAAACATGACCTCGCTACCCAACTTGCATCCTTTGCTACCCATCTTGAATCCTTCACTACAGTGATTTGCGCCAAGATGAATATCCCTCCAGATATTCCCTCCTCTGACCCACCTTTGCACTCCGAAGGTGAAACTTCCTCTAATTCCCAGACTTTTCATCCCCATCACTTTCAACGTGACCTACGCCTTCTGCGCGTGGATGTGAAAAAATTTGATGGATCAGATACCACTAGCTGGGTAACTCAAATGGAACATTATTTTTCTTTGTATGAAATTACATATAATTTGGGCAAACTATGGTATGGTGTTCTCCATCTATATCAAGAACGTTGGCAATGGTGACAATGGAGAAAAAATGCACGCTAAGGGTACGTGGCTTGGACACAATTTTTGGTAGAGCTTTCTGAACACTTTGACACTGACACCAACCTTTTAGGCCATTTTAAAAATTTGAAACAATCTGGAATAGTGGAAGACTTTATAGCCTCTTTTGAGTGATTGGCTCTTCGTACAGAGGGCATGTATAATGCTTTTTTCCAAGAATGTTTTATCAGTGGCCTCAAGGATGATATTCGTGCCCATGTCCTCATGTCTCAACCTGAGAGTTGGGTGGAAGCTCCTAAAATAGCTAAGGAAGCACAACATGTTGTATCTTCTCAAACCTGAAAACCGTCCTTTATTCCTCGCCCTAAACCAATCACTCCCACTCCTCCTTATACTCAACTAAATATCCTGAAACTGACCAGGGAAAATGGCTGAATGCCAACTCAAAGGCCTTTGTTATAGTTGTGTTGACAAATATTTTCCTAGGCACAAGTGTAAGGAACAAAATCTTTTTATGGCCATTTCCGAGGATGTTTTAGAAGAGGATGTTGAGCCCCCCCTTGTAGCTGAGTCACCTGAACCCACTGACATGACCCCACCCTCTGACCCTCCTGAAGTTGAATCAGTCATTTCCCTAAATTCTCTCACTGGGTTCTCTACTCCCCAAACTCTCAAGCTAATTAGTTACAGTAAGCATCGAAAGGTCATCATCCTTGTTGATAGTGGAAGCACCCATAATTTTATTCATCGCCACATTTCCCAAGAAACTAATTGCTATATCTGTGCCATCAATAATTTTCAAATCACGATTTCCAATGGTGTGTCCATGAAATGTGGGGGGAGTTGTGAAAATGTGCGTCTCCAAATTGGTCAGTACCACATGAAATATCATATGTTTTGTATTGACATGACCGGTTGTGACATTGTGCTGGGTGAAAAATGGCTAAGGACTCTAGGTCCCATTCTCATGGATTTTAAGGAATTAACCATGCAATTCAACCAGGAGGGACAACAATATAAGTTCCAAGGCATCATTGCTGGTTCCCCAGAGATCATCAGTTCGCATTGCATGGAAAAGCTCATAAAAAAGGGGCATTATGGAATTATTTCACAACTCCATGCCATTCAAGCCACTGAGACACCCTCTGTGCTACAAGACCTCCAATCCATCCTCTCCAAACTTCAAGTTTTTTTTTCCACTCCCCAGGGAGTTCCTCCTTCCCGTGGTGTTTATGATCATTCTATTCCCCTTGTCCTCAACATCCTTCCTCCCAATGTTCATCCCTATCATCATCCCTTTTCCCAGAAAAATGAAATTGAGAAAATTGTTTAAGAATTTCTCATTGGAGGTGTTATCCATCCTAGTACGAGCTCCTACTCTTCTCCTGTGGTCATGGTCCTTAAGAAAGAAGGCTCTTGGCGCATGTGTTCTAACTTCCACGCTCTCAACAAACTCACCATCAAAGACAAATTTTCCATTCCTGTCATTGATGACCTCTTGGATGAATTGAGTGGTGCCCAGTTCTTTACTAAAATTGATCTTCATTCTGGCTACCACCAGATACATATGAATGAGGAAGAAATTCCTAATACTGCATTTCGAACTCATGAGGGGCACTGTGAGTTTTTTATCATGCCCTTTGGCTTATGTAATGCTGCCTCCATTTTCCAAAGGCTCATGAATCATGTCTTCTATCCTTTTCTCCGTCCTTTTGTCTTAATTTTCTTAGATGATATCCTCATCTATAGTAAATCTTGGACAACCCATCTTTCTCATGTGGATAGAGTTCTAAATCTACTCTCTCAACACCAAATTTTCCTCAAACAATATAAATGTGCTTTTGGAGCCTCAGAAGTCGAGTACTTGGGTCATATTGTTGGCAATGCATGTGTTAGGGTGGATCCTTAAAAGATTGAAGCAATGCAGGATTGGCCTTGCCCAAAGAATCTCAAAATCTTACGTGGATTTCTGGGTTTAACAGGCTATTATCACAAGTTTGTTAAGAATTATGGAAAAATTGTGGCACCTCTCACTGCTCTCCTTAAAAAAAATTCTTTCAATTGGAATCCCACAGTTGATCACGCCTTTCAAACCTTGAAAGAGGCCATGTGCACTACTCCAGTCCTCAGCCTTCATGATTTCACAAAGACCTTTGTCATGGAATATGATGTTTCCGGGAGAGGAATTGGAGTAGTCCTTATGGAAGATGGTATGCCTTTGGCCTTTACCAACAAAAAAATATCAAAGTGACATATGGTCAAATCAATCTATGAAAAAAAAATGTTGGCTATTTTGCATGCAATGGATCTTTGGCACCCTTATCTATTGGGGAAATGCTTCCAAATTAATACAGATCATCAAAGTCTAAAGTATTTTATGGAACAATGCCCTTCCTCCTCGAAGCAAAAAAAATGGGTGACTAAGCTCTTTGGATATGATTATGAGATAATTTACAAGAAAGGAATAGACAATGTGGTTGCTGATTCACTTTCAAGAAAATATGAAGATAAAGGGTCCCTTTTTTCCCTCTCATTCATTGTACCAGATTGGCTCCAAGCTGTTCGCTAGGAATGGCTACACGATCCCAAAATTTTGCATTTGATCCATCAATTGCAGGCCAATTCTCCAGTTTCCCTAGGGTACTCTTGGCACAATGATGAGCTTCACTACAAAGGCCATTTGTATTTAAGTAAACAGTCACAACTTAAATTCACGGTATTTTCTAAGCTTCATGCTACACCCACAACTGGGCACTTAGGGTTTACTGAAACCTATGACCAAGTCAAACGTTCATTTTTTTGGGATGGTATGAAACAAGATGTTCACAATTTTGTGGCAGAATGTGATGTTTGTCAATGCAACAAGGGAAAAACAATCAAAGCTACTGGAACACTACAACCGCTTCCGATTCCACCTGCTATTTGGATGGATATCTCTATGGATTTTATTGTGGGCTTACCTAAATCGAGCAATAAATTAGTCATCATGGTGGTTGTTGATTTTATTTTCAAGTATTCTCATTTCTGTGCTCTTCAACACCTATTTATGTCCTCCACTGTGGCTCAACTTTTCATGGATCAGGTCTTCAAGCTTCATGGCATGCCCCATTTTATTGTTTCTGATCAAGACCCCACTTTCACCAACATTTTTTGGCAAGAACTGTTTAGGATATAGAGCACCCAATTGCATCTCATCACCGCTTATCATCCCCCAACTAATGGTCAACCTAAAGTTGTCAACAAGTGTTTGGAAACATATTTGAGGTGTTTTGCATCGGAAAATAAAAATCAATGGGCTAAATGGTTACCACTAGATGAATGGTGGTACAACACTTCTTACCATACAACTACCTCCATGACTCCTTTTGAAGCAGTATATGGAAAAAATCCACCTTCAGTTCTCTCATACCTTCTAGGTGTCTCGAAGGTCCAGGAGGTTGACCAAACTCTTACAGTTCGAGAGGCTATTATCCATACCCTCAAAGAGAATTTGGTTATGGCACATAATCGCATGAAGCAACAGGAATACCAAGGTCATTCTGAACGTCAATTTGTTGAAGGAGACCATGTGTTTCTTCGACTGCAACCTCATAAGAAAACTTCCCTCATGGCTGACCATTGTCAGAAATTGGTACCCAAGTTTTATGGTCCTTATACTGTTTTCAAGCGTGTGGGACAAGTGGCCTATGAGTTAGCTTTTCCCAGTCATTCTAAGATCCATCTTGTTTTTCATGTCTCCTACTTAAAGAAGGTGATTGGAACTAAGTTCCAAACTCAAACTAGCCTTACCGAGTTGGATGAAGAAGGATCCATTTGGTTGTAGCCACAAACATTTTTGGACCAACGTGAGCATCGTCTGCGTCAACACACCATCAAGGAAGTGCTAGTCGATTGGAAAGACACAACTCTAGTAGATGCCACTTGGGAACCATCTACCATTCTGCAACAACTTCCTCATCTCAAGCCTTGGGGACAAGGCTACTTTTAAGGGGGAGGACATGTTAGGGACCTAACCTCCCTAAGCTCTCACATAGGTAGAATAATATATTTCCATGTAATAAAGGCCAGTATTCATAGGCCTAACAATAAGGAAGAATAAGTCAAATGTAAGAAGACCTAATAGAAGCTTCTGCTTCTAGAAGGATCCTCCTCTAGATTGTTGTTTTGGATAGAAATATTTAGTATAAATATGATTAGAGGGTATGAGAAGTTTTGTCTTGGATATTATTGTAATAGATATTTGCTGGAGGTTTCCCCCTCGAAGAGGCAAGTGGAAATTGCTATCATTAATCAAAGTGATCTTTCTGGTGTTATTATGGTATTATTCTGGTATTGTTCTGGTTATATCATTGTTGTTATTCCATTTCTAGCTAAAATATTTTTGTTTTGCATACTATTTTATATCTAGAATACTACAAGCCTAGAGGGGGTGAACTGCGATAAAATAATGTGTTTAAATGTGTTTGAATGATTTTTGTTGTTGTTTATGCAATTATGAATAAATAATGAATGGTTAAAGTAGTATTTTCTAGTGCATAGTACTGATAATGCAAAATGGACTAACTGCTAAGTCTAAATGAATAGTACAATGAGGTACATAACATGATACATGTTAAAGTGAAAGTATAAGAAGTAAAACAAACATCCCCAAAATTGTCCATGACTACAGACATCTGCATCCTGCAGTCACCCATAAGACATCTCAGGTGAGACTTCGCTGTGCACTTTGTGCGCGGTGTAGCCTTCTGGTTTACCAAAAGGGCCGATGGTTTCTAGGTTTTGTTGGAGAACTAAGGTAGAACTCGGGTCAACCCATAACATTCAATAAGGCCATAGAGATTGATAACATGGAAGGAAGAGGAAAATTCCCACACTTTAAAACCAACCAAAATGCCAGTGTTTAAGATAGAGGTAGAAAGAACCTTAAGGTTAGGGCTTTAGGTTGTCAAGAGGCTACCGTAGAGACCTTTTGAATTGATAGAGAAAACCAACCAATCCTTTAACCAAGGAGAGAGAGTCTTGATGAACTTGGAGCCAACACATATTTTCTTGGAGTGAGATAATGCCTCGAGGGAAAAGTTTTACTAGTGTTTTGAGGGATAACATCTTGGGGTCACCCCTGACCCCATGAACATTAAAAGACATAAAAATCATGGATCAACCTCAGTGGCTTGTTTTATACTTTTGATATCCTTTTTGTATTGTAATTAAGCCATCGAAAGGTGGGATTTTCTTCCCAGCTCGGAAACACTTGTCCTCTCCAGAGCTATACCTCCATTAATGGCCCATCTTCCTTAGGTTTTTTTCGAGGGTGGAGTTGATAACTTGAAAATTTGGGAGGGTTAGCTTGAATTTTATACCTAGAATCTTCTAGGACTATAGGTTGATCTGGAATTCCCACCCCTTTTACATTATCTGTACAAAGGCCAGGTGATTAAGGCTTAGGATCATGGGTCCCTATAGATAGAAGCTCTCTTTGTGGTGGAATGGAATCTGACATCGTAACGACATGCTTAGGACTAGAGAGGACAAATGCAGTCTTAATTTGGGTCAACGAGGAGGAATTCAAAAATGGCCAAGGGGTAGGAGGCACAACTTTTATAGTCAGATCTCCGATCAAAGAAGAGGGAATAAAGGGGAAAAACTACTTACCTAGTAGAGATTTCTGAGAGCTAGCTAATGAAGGCCTTAGCTCCAACTTTGTACTAGACGAGCCCAAATCCTTATCATATGGATGATCCATTAGGTGATCCTTCTCAGGCAATTGCTTCACTTCACAAGATTTTGATTGCACTATCTTTGGTTTCCATAGATTTTTGAACAATGTCCTCTTCCTTGAGGGACTAGAGCATCAGTCCTAAAGTGTGCCCAACATATTGACACCCATGGCATGTAAATGATATACACTAGTAGTAAATCTGCTACATCCAAGTAAAGACCCCTATTACTAGTTCAATTTCTTCCAACAATCCCTCTTTCAAATCGACCTTCACCTGCACCCAGGCCCACCTATGGTCAGGCTTGGTGTTCTAGTCATTTTCCAGTGTAATAAATATGCCTACCTTTTTACCGATGAACTATAGATTTTTTTTGTGCTAAAACACCATTAGAAGCCCTGAAAGAATAACCCACACCACTCTAGAGGAAATTGGTTTATGCATGGGGTCAAAATGATTTCCCCATCTTTGAAAAGACAAACCCAAAGGACCCCAACTCTAGTCTCGCTTGAGGATCAAGGAAAGGTCTTCAAGAGATTTGAAGAGGAAATATAACCAAAACCTTACTAAAACATGAAAAACCAGATGATATCATAGTACCAGAGTCCATGAATCATCCAACCATCACTTAAGGTTCTCAGGGAAGATCATCTTTCCACAAAAATGACCTACCACCTAGGAAATTCAAAATATTTTCCACAAAGATGTCCTCAACCACCACCATCCTAACTTTCTCCTTATGAGAACAAATACACCTTTTCTTTTTCCTCATAGTAGGAACTATTGCACGAGATGACTCTTGAACAAGGAACTAATTATAGTGTGAGAGATTGTTTTGAGGCTCGATTAGACCCAGAGTTAATGCACACAAATGAGGTGATCCACCACCTTGCATGGCATGATGTCCCTTGGGAATTCCCAAGGATCATACATCTCCTAGACCACCATGCATCTCCATCAATGGACACAATGTCCTTCTGCTAGATACTTATGAATTCTGAATCAGAGTAGAAAATCGCCTTCGGAGCAAGGACTTCCTCTCCGCAATCTAGATTGTCATTCTCCATTGCGTGCCATATCATATCGTCGTAAAGGGAATCTCCTTCATCGTAGAATTATACCCGACCGGGAAATCCTATCCCAATGAATTTACTTCCATGCCACATAGAGAAAAAAAACCATAGACCTCCCCGAATCGGTTACCAAAAACATTTGATCCTTGTATTTATATTAGTTATAATTTGTAGAAAATATAATTTCATTTAAGCACTATATATTTTTACTTGCATTTAGTTTAGTTGATGTTGGAAGACATACTAAAAATAGGAAAACGTACCTTCAAAAACCATCCAAACCCTTATCTTATTCATAGCCCGTTTCTATGGGAACAAACCCTTTCTAGTGAGAGTTGGTTTTTATGAGATAACTACTAAGAAGCTTGTTGCATGGTTTTGGTCGACCCATCGAATTTTGTCTATAAGATAAAGATAACACATTGAAGTTAATGTCAAACCCTTTGAGCATGAGATTCAAAATCAAGAGGCGAGGTGTATTGCAATAATATGGCATTGAAATTAGTGTCAAACCCATTTACCTGGCACAAGGGTCACCCAACTAAGAGGCAAGCTGTATCACCATAAAGCATCAAATGCTAAAAAAAGGTGGAATTTTGAGCATGGCTAGAGGGATTCGTATAGTGTGATAAAAGAGATGGTCTTGATTAACAATATTGATTATTATAAGGTTTGGATTATCAAATTGGGTTAATTACCACTTGCTTGAGATAGTGTAAAGGTATGTCAATAAAATGTAAAATGCTAAATGCAATAAAATGTAAAAATATAATTTTGAAATACAAACAATTAGGTATGAAGGCCTTCATTTCTTAAAAGAACGACCTCCGTTTTTCATTTATTGAAAAGGGAAAATTATATTATTAAAAAATGTATAGTTCATCCTTTTTCAAAGTAATTATAGTAACTAGTGTATTATATATATGATTGTAATCCTCAATTGTTTACTAATTATAATATTTATCTATCTATATAGTTGATTGTATTGCGTTATTTGGTTTTAATTGCAATGAATTTACACTAAGAGTTGTTTGATTAAAAACTTTAACAGAGTTCAAAAAGGAAATTCTAACATCTTGTAATGTACCCTCCCCTTTGACCCCACCGGAGGAGGGATGTAGTGGCTTAGGGGTATCCTTGTAGGCCATAGCCCCCAACTAAAGGGGAGCCATGGGGCTTTAATGGGCATAAGGAGGGAAACGACTAGTCTTAAAGGTGTCCATTGGGAAAAGTAATGGGTCAAAGACCCCCAACTTAAGGGATAAACCACCATTGGGTAAAGGAAAGGGTAAAAGACCATAACTTGAGGTATAAGTCACCCAAAAACATGGAAGAAAGAAATATGAAAGATCTATATAAGGGGGGGGAGGCTCATTTGAATGAACACAAAAGAATTCGTTTTGGAATTTTTCCTTTCTATTGTGGGAGGTGGTTGCCTTAGTTCTGTAGAGGGTTGATAAACCCTCAGGTTTTGTTGGGTTTCAGTGGACTTGTGCTCACCCCAGCTTAACCTTGGTTTAGTATTTGCATCGACAACACATCCATTGGAGGTCTAGTTGTTGGAGAAGGATCACTGAGGGTTCTTGTGGCATTTTGTGGACATATTTCTTCCCCAAAGGAATTTCTTTGTTGTTATAATATGTGGAGAACTGGATAAGAGGGTTTCAGTGAAGGCCAAGTAACGGTATATGACTGTGAGAGGGTCCGAGAGCATGTGGGAGCTGAAATAAAACTATTCCAGGACTGTACCAGTGCTTGGAATAAAGTTCGGGTCCTATACCTGTGACTTGGAGGGGGTTGAAGCCCTGTTTGCTAGCACAATTTGCTTGGAGGGGTGTTCTGTTGAATCGAGGAAAGTGTCGGGTGGTTTTACCAGCCTCTTGGTCTAGACGATGGGGGTATTGTGGATGACATATGTTGGACATGTTGTCATTGATGCCAATGGTTTGATTAATTGATGTGAAGTAATTGATTGATGCCAAAGGATTGATTGATTGATGATGTCAAATGCAATATGTATTGTCCTTGATGATATTGGATAGATGTCAAGTATATGATGCATATGATGTCATGCATATATGAAGATGGATCAATGAATTGTCATTGATACATGATGCAAAGATGAATATGGTTCAATGTGGTTTCTTTGATATATGATGCATAGTTAGATTGATCATTATAGTCTTATCATGGTTGATAAGGTGCACAAATGGATGAACTCCAAAGTGGTCCCCTTATGGTGAAAGCCCTCGCGGGAAGACTCTTTACGGTTGAGTTATCCTAGAAGAATGGTTGGAGGACCCATGCTTGAGTGTGGAATAATAAGATGAAGATCAGTGAATTTGTTAGTGAAACTATACTAGATGGATAGTGCTTTTCATACCATTTTTTGTGGTATGTGGAATGTCACATAACTCCTCATGGTTTGAGAGTTATGGCTTTACGAAGTTGGAGGACCCCCATATGTTGTCTTGAAGCCCCAAATGGTCAAAGAAGTCAAAGTGATTGAAAAGAAGAAATCATTACTTAAATGATAAAGTAAAGTGACAAAGTCAAGAAGGATTATTTAAATGATAAAGTAAAGTGACAAAGT
>JASDQU010171586.1:7577-18548 GCA_032191745.1 Picea mariana
CGCAATTCTTCTTAATTGAATGGTTATGGTTATGTTTATCTTTCATTTACATTAAGATTATGAAATTGTTAGCTTAAAACCCTAGGAAGCCAAACACATGTTATTGTCCTTTCTTTAAGAGCTTTTACCTACTAGATTTTGCCAAGAAGCCGATTTTTCTTGAAGCTTTTGCTAAGGGCCTTGCCATTGCAACACCCTAGCACTTTTGCTTCATCCAAGCCATCATTTGCTTCATTTTTGAGCTAAAGAAGGAGGAAAACTACTAGGGCCTAGGGTTACCTACACCCTAATAACTATTTCCCCCCTAGGGTTTGGTAGTTAAAGCCATGGGTTACCAACACTTCAACTATTAGCCTCTCTTGTCTTTAGTTCTCCTACTATCATTTGTTCCTTCAACATTTGTTGCCACCTAATAGACTCCATTTTCCCTGAAGGCACTAATCTAAGACTTGCTATTGAGTGATTGACAAAAACCACTATCAAAACCTATACCTTGAGCTCTCTACTAACCACTCCTAACATTATAATAGCCTAATCTACTAACTTTGTTGTTGTTGTTGTTACTAAAGTAAGTGACAACCATCTATAGCAGCACTAAAAGCATCTAAAAGAAGAAAAAATTGATGAATGCACTGCTTTAGTTGCTTCTAACAAATGCTAGTATTTTGATGTTAATGAGTGATTATTCTTGGTCATTTTGAAGCCATTTTAAGGCACTTGTTGTGAAGCTATGGTCTTATAAATATTGCTGCTACAAATTTATGTTTGCTTCACCATTATATCAACTATTTGCTTTTATTAATAAAGTCAGTGGTTTTATGAAGTACTARCAACCAGTTGTCCTTGCGAAAGATATATTTTCTTGTTGCTTTGTTCCGGGCAGGTACATCTTGATACTTCACTACTTCATTGGTTAAAACCCATGGACTTTTTGATCAGTGTGACTTGTGAGAGGGGACATTTTCATAGACATCTTAACCTTTCCTTYTGAAACCCCTAGGTCACCTAGGAYGTCTCCCCTGGGMCATCAACCCTAAATAGAAAGAGGCATCCTATTGAGGTGGCAGTGATAGGATAACCTATGTTATGCCATTTTTCCTTTCCATTAACCTTTCATTTGATCAAAGTACAAATTGTGCAATAACATTTTGGCGCCATTGCTGGGGAACACTGAGTCAATTCTCCTCAAAGACGACACTTTTCGGTAAGCCTTTCCTCAAAAGTCTTTACTTTACAAAGCTTACCTGGCGACTCCATTGAGGGTGATCCCCTCATCCCTTTGATAATTTCATGAAAATTATATGGCGACTCCACTAATGATGAAACCAACCATGACTTCTCAATGGGACCCGAGAAACTTTAAACCCTTGGACATGAGTGAAATCTCGGGATACCCTAGGAAAATGCCCCCTAAGTACAAAAATTGGCTCCCTAGATTCACTGGTAGTGATGGAGAGAGAGTCGACTATCACATGCGTGATTTATGGGATTTCTTTATATTCCACCCTATGAGTGACGATGCTGAAGATTTGGCAATGAAACTCTTCTCTGACACTCTTCATGGCAATGCTAGGAAGTGGTATGACAACCTCCCTGATGCTAGCATCACAACTATGGAACGTTTGGAAGAAACCTTTATCAAAAGATGGGGCATTCAGTTGGAAGACATCCCAGTACTACTAAGAAGACTCGAGCATATAAAACAAACTAAGAATGAAACTGTTAGACAGTTCCAAGATAGGTTTGAGGATATACTATATCGAATTCCTAGAAGCCATTGTCCTTAAGACAAGTACATTATTCATCTCTATACCAATGCACTTTTAGTGCATCTAGGTTTTCCCCTCAGTAAAAAGGGCCCAAGAACGCTCGATGAAGCTCACAACATTGCTACAAGAATCGAGGAAAATATCTCCTTGTCCCAGGTAAGACACCTCTTTACCTCAGGCACTCTTAGTTTGGAGAGATTAGTTTCCCTTGAGACCTTCGCTGCTGATTTCCAAAAAGAATGGGAACAAACCATCGACCAACAAGAGACTAAGGGGAGGGATATTGATGAGGTTTTCTAGTCCCAGAAAGAGGAGAAAAGGATTACTCATTTTTCTGCCAAGAATAATGAAGACGTGGTTGAGGAGCTGGAACCTGAACACAATGATGAATATCGATATGCGCTCCTCCCTCTGATGAAGCCATCCACGAGCCTATTCCTCCTACACAAGAAGAAGAGGATGAGGTTAGTCACTTTCCTTTTCAAGATCTTGATAATGCCCTGTTTTATGATTTAGAGAAGGAAGAAGAAGTGGAATCCTCAGGCAAGGTAGATCCTCCTTGTTGTACAATCGAAAATGTAGAAGCAAGTCTTCCATTTGATGAAGTTATCCAAATACTTGAAGCTACCACACAAGAAGAAGAAAGAAAGGTGAGTTGTTTCCCTTCCCAAATTTTTAATGATTCTTTACCTTATGATGTGGAAACTGAAGAAGTGTTGGATAATTTTAACCCTTCATGCTATAATGATTTTGTTGATAATATTGAAGAATTCATAATGTCGGGAAGCGTAATTGGGATATGATTGGATATGATGGGGATCCCATTTACGACATTGAGGGTCATGTCCAAAAGTTGCCTTTACCATTATCACATGAAGTTACTAATGATTTTGACATTTGGCAACAAGAACATGACATGATTACAAATTTTATTCAGATACCCAAGGATGACTTGATGTTATGCTCTCATAATAATTTTCGGTCATACCTTGAGGAATTTGATGATTGTTCCTTTGAGCACTTAGATTTATTCTATGAAGAAAGTTATCAACCATCGTTGTGCTCAGATCTTGATAAAAGTGAGGAAGTTGCTTGCCTGAAGCAGGATACTTGTGATAAGATTTTCCACCTCCCTTTGATTACTTTACCTCGCTATGTCACTAAA
This sequence comes from Picea mariana, assembly GCA_032191745.1. Taxonomy (NCBI): domain Eukaryota; kingdom Viridiplantae; phylum Streptophyta; class Pinopsida; order Pinales; family Pinaceae; genus Picea; species Picea mariana. The sequence goes on from JASDQU010171586.1 coordinate 10,512, forward strand.
GGTATGGTTTGGAAACATGTCCCTTATCCCAAGTCTTCTGTAGGACAAAACCTCCGTTTGGATTTTAGGGGAAGGTTGAGTACCTCAAGAAGAAGATTACTATCACGGTCTTCCAGCTTCCCCTTAAGAAATTGTCGGTCATCCTTTCGATTCTTGCTAATCCCTTCCAGAGCCTCAAATTGTGAAGACGACCGAGGTAGCCAATGTTCATAATCCTTGAGTCGATCTTTTGAACCCTTGACTTTTCATGATCCTTTTTTGAGATGGATTGAGAACTTTCCTGAGAGTATGACTTGGCATGATTTTGTGCCCCCCACCCGCCTCCATGAGCTAGACTTTATGATTTACGATGATACAATACATTCTCTAACTCATGTTATTTTTGTGCTTAACTTATCACTGTTATGGTTTATGATGAAGCATAGAGGCAATTATTGTGAGACATTGCTAGGATGGTTTCACTGGTTATTTGACTACACATAACATTCATCCAACATGTAAGTAGAGGTAAGTAGGTAGGCATTTGCATTCATTGTACATACCATCTACATTTCATGCTAGAGTAGTTGTATTTCCATTTGTATATATGCTTGTTTATTTTTCATTTACTGTACCATATATGAGCCAGGGGTGATATCACCACCCCAAATGATTACTAATAATCTTCTGTTGAGATCAAGCAGGTCACAGGTTATGCCAAAGATGTTGAGGTTCTCATGCGCTCTATGGTGAGGACATGTCCCCGAGTTGGAGCCAGATGTTATCCCCTAGCCTAGGGATAACTAAGGAGATTATGTCTCGATCCCCACGAGTCCTAGACATGGAGTACCGAGAGCCATATTGACTTGAGCCTGTCGCTAGAGGGCCCATCTTTCTTCTTCAACGCCTCCACCTTGTTAGCAACAACAACATCCATCCCATCGGCCTGGTCCTTTAGCAGCAGTAGGTCTTGATCCATGAGGTAATGAGTTTGTGTATCATGGTATGTGTCACTCTGATTCTCAAAACATTTGAATATGTGCATTTTTTACTTCTAACGTGTGCTTAGACCTTATGCCTTTCCACTTGTCCACACTTGGGGAATGACACCTGGGGGGGTTCATGAAAGGTCATCGTTTGTTCCCACCATACTTACAACTTTTCATCTTTTTCCCCTCTCATCCATCCCATACATTGGTCCGGTCATTGGTTTTGCCAAGCTAGCAAAGGGTTGTACCTTACCTTGTGGGAAGAAGGGGCTAAAGACCGAGAGGGTAAAAGTAGCTGGTAAAAGATAAAGGCCAAAAGAACAAAACCTTTAGATGCTTTGCCCAGGGATCCCCAAGAAAGAAATAAAGGGCTTCTCAGCAAGAAACAAAGAGACCCATAAAATAATAAAATCAAGACATAGTTGGAGGATGGGGGTCTCATCAGGAGCCAACCCATTAGGTCCATGGGCATGTAGCGGTATGACACTACCATTTAGTTGGACACCACGCCACGGTAGTGGCCCTTGGTGGCATAGCCAAGAGAAAGGGGTTCTCATCATGAGCCAACATTCCGATCTTCGTGAAATGCTTGTGAGTAACATTGTCACCACTGGTCACCATGCCAGGGCAGTGTCCCCTAACTAGTCTCTTGAAAGAAAAAACAATAAGATAAAAGGATAAAAGGCATGAATGGGCTTGGAATCATTTGCATCCATGACAAGGTGCAACTCACCCTCTTCAGAGGCACCCACAGGTAAGCCATACATGCCCCTGTCATCACTGCACCCATTGCTCAGACATCTCTTACCACCTCACCCACTTATATGTCATGGATTTGTCTTCACCCGGAAATATCTCACATCCAATGAGAACTAGCCCAATAGGACATCCTAGCGTCCCCTCCAAACCTGGCTTGTAGAATAGCATAATGTCTTTGAGCACTTGTCTGGGAAAGGGGGTTTCATGCACATATTTAAATAACTTGATTATTAGATGTGATTGACATTGCTATGATCCCTGTGACTTGTGAGCCTATGGAGGGCATACTTCTTGTTGCGGGGCCACACCCGATAGACAGGTACTCATGGGGAGATGATTAGTTCGGACCTCCATAGGGATACAAGCCCACCAGATGGATGTTGAGACCCCAACCAGGGGCAGAGACAGATTAGAGGTTTTCATCGGAGAGAGAGGAGGACGTTCCACTAGAGATAGCCTGGCAGGCCTAGACCCAGGGGAGTCTTTCCCTTCTCACCATGATGTAGGCCTTGGAAGGCCCATGACGTCACCCATCGTTTTGGACACTTTGGAGGCAGTTGTGTGCCAAGTGGCACRTGTGGCTTGATCCAGAGGCCCATGGAGGCCTAACGTTTTTCTCCTGGAGGCCAATGTTGCCCTAAAAAGGCCTAACATCAYCCTAAAAGGGCATGTCGTCACCTTTTYTGCTTGATTTAGGGTTTATTTATGTCATTTAATGTAAAAACTGGATATTACATGTAACTGGCCATGTCAGCCTTTTTGACCTAATTCTGGTCATTGGAACTATATAAATAAGGGTTTTTGCCCTTGTATTTTTCATCATCTTTTACTCACACTTGGTGAGGTCTGAAATTTGCGCCCTACTTAGGGTTTATTGGCTGAAATTTTAGGTGCACTTGTTGAAGGAGGCTAATTTTGGACTATTTTTGGCAATTTTCTTGGTGGAAGTCTTCCACTAGGGTATTTGCTTGATTCTTGATTAATGTAAGTAAGATTTCTGCAATTCTTCTTAATTGAATGGTTATGGTTATGTTTATCTTGCATTTACATTATGATTATGAAATTGCTAGCTTCAAACCCTAGGAAGCCAAGCACATGTTATTGTCCTTGCTTTAAGAGCTTTTACCTACTAGATTTTGCCAAGAAGCCTACTTTTCTTGAAGCTTTTGCAAAGGGCCTTGCAATTGCAACACCCTAGCACTTTTTCTTCATCCAAGCCATCATTTGCTTCATCTTTGAGCTAAAGAAGAGGAACACTAATAGGGCCTAGGGTTACCTACACCTTAATAACTATTTCCCCCCTAGGGTTTGGTAGTTGAAGCCTTGGGTTACCAACACTTCAATTATCAGCCTCTCTTGTCTTTAGTTCTCCTACTATCATTTGTTCCTTCAACATTTGCTGCCACCTAATAGACTCCATTTTCCATAAAGGCACTAATCTAATACTTGCTATTGAGTGATTGACAAAAACCACTATCAAAACATATACCTTGAGCTCTCTACTAACCACTCCTAACATTAGAATAGACTAATCTACTAACTTTGTTGCTGGTGTTACTAAAGTAAGCTACAACCATCTATAACAACATTAAAAGCATATAAAAGCAATTGAAAAAGTTGATTAATGCACTGCCTTGCTTCTGACAATTGCTAGTATTTTGATGTTAATGAGTGATTATTCTTGGTTATTCGTGGTTTTATGAAGTACTAACAACAAGTTGTACTTGCGAAATATATATTTTCTTGTTGCTTTGTTCCGGGCAGGTACATCTTGGTACTTCACTACTTCATTGGTTAAAACCCCTGGAATTTATGATCCATGTGACTTGTGAGAGGGGACATTTTCATAGACATCTTAACCTTGCCTTCTCAAACCCCCAAGTCACCGGGGACATCTCCCTTGGGCCATCAACCCTAAATAGAAAGAGGCATCCTATTGAGGYGAGAGTGATAAGATAAYCTCTGTTACGCCAATTTGCCTTTCCATTAACCTTTCCTTTGATCAAAGTACAAATTGTGTGATAACAAGCTACACAAGCTATCACYATGCAATGCAACATTCTCCTGRCATCAAATCATATCATCGTATGCATCATCTCTCGAAGCCAGACTCCATCTGAGTAACCRRGTATGATGTTGGATAAGTCACGTGTTAGACTTTGCACACTCAACAGAGTGTCTCATATAAGTCATTCACTCAACAGAGTGRTACATGGACCATTCTTCTAATYTGGACATACGTCCTAGAAGAATGGCTGTCTCAACAGATGKTGAAATCCCCGGAATGAGCTACAAGGACCATTCTTCTAATCCGGACATACATCCTAGAATAATGATTGTCCTCCTAGATGTTGAAAGCCACACAATGGACTACAAGGACCATTCTTCTAATTCAGACATATGTTTTAGAAGAATGACTGTCCTCACAGATGCTGAAAGCCACACCATGGGCTACAAGGACCATTCTTCTAATTCGGACATAAGTCCTAGAAGAGTGAATGTCATTGACCATTTTCCCTCCGGCCACTACTGTGAACTCAGGGAAAATGTATGTCTTGTACCAATCTCCCCCACTCTGGTCACAACTGCAAACTCAGGGAGATGGACCATTCTTCTAATCCAGACATACGTCTTAGAAGAATAGTTGTCTTGAACCATTCTACCTGTTCGAGCAATGCCCAAGAATAATAGTTTTCCATGGTACATCAACAATTTGTCAACTTGAACCATCCTCCATAAGGAGAATGTCTATCCACTAGCAATTTGTCAACCTGGACCATCCTCCATAGGGATAATGTATGCCCACCAACAATTTGTTTTTCTTGGACCATTCTTCGCCTAGAGAATGTATGTCCACCAACACACTGACTATACATGATTCCATATATCAACACTCCCTCCCAACCGAGGAAGTCATCTCCTCCCTCAACCAAAGGAGCAATCTCCACGAGTCCTAGCTTATCCCTCAAGTATGTAAACTTTATCTTGGACAATGGCTTCATCAAAATATCAGTTGTCTCCTCATCGATGGAGATGTACTGGAGAATTATTACTCCCTTTTGGACTTTATCACATATAAAATAGTACTTGATCTCAATGTGCTTCGACCTGTCATGGAACACGGGGTTCTTTAAAAACTTCACACCTGATTATCACAATATATTACAGTCGAATCCAACACCTGATTAAATAGTCTAGAAACCAGCTTACAGAGCCATACTGCGTCCGTACAGGCATCACAAGCTGCAATATGCGTTGCTTCTGCAGTGTTGAGTGCAACAAACTTATGTTTCCTGCTAGCCCATGATATCATAGCAAAACCCAAATTGAAACATATACAAGAGGTAGTGTTTTTGTCATCTACACTCCTTGCCCAGTCTGAATCAGTAAATCCATGCAACTGTACATCAATGTTTCAGTCATATCTCAAACCAYAGTTTTAGCGTCCCACAAAGATATATCAAAATGTGCTTTGCAACTATCCAATGCTCATGTCTAGGTTCCACTTGGAACTGACTCAACGTGTATACAACAAAACAAATGTTCGGCCAAATATTAACCAAATACATCAATGAGCCATTCAACCACTGGTACAAGGACGAGTCTACTGAATCAGAATCAAAGTCTCTCAACTTCTTTAGATCCATCACCATGGGGGTTGCCATGTATTTGCAATCCATCATCCCAAACTTCTGAAGAATCTTTACAACATATTTCCCTTGCCCTAAGAAGTTTTCACCATGCTTCTGCTATACTTTTAGTCTCAAATAATGCATGAGACATGTTGTCACCTTTATACACACTTGGGTAACGTGGAAGAAATATTCAATCCACTTAGTGTGTCCTTGGGGGCAAGTCTCGAGTCAAGGTGCTATCACCCGATCCTCAACTCCTCCGTTTAGACCATCTCCTAGTGAAGCCAAGGGGGGTAGTCCCTAAATCAAATATACTAAGTCTTGGAACTAAATCTAAGCAAAATAGTATTCTAGGAGTTTATTGCAAAAGAAAAAACATAAAGTAAATCTACTTTAAGAGCATATATCTTTCATTCACCACAATCACATATACATAAATAGATACTTGCATAAAAAGGATACTCAAGATAACTTTGATATGATGCAAGTAAATAAAGGAAATACTTCAAGATATAATAACAAGTGCTTGAGAAATAAATATACTTGAAGCAAAAGACTTTTTGTTTATGAAACAATGAGACAAGTGCCTTAAAGAGATCGTGGGCGGTTGTATGAATGATTGCTTTATGAAAATTTGTCTTTGAGATTTTAAGGTAGATTAATGAGATACATTTTATTTGCTTTGAAATGAGATTGTAATAATAAAGCAAACTATGCTAGATTTGGCCTCTAGAGAGGTTATCCATTTAGCTCAAAGATTTGTTGAAAACTTGTCGAAACCAATAGTTTCACCAACAAGCCCACTAGAGGTGTCAGAGGTCCAACACGGAGGGGAACAAGCCCGAGGTATTCCGTGAAACTTCACACACTCCCCCTAGGCGGTTCTTTGAATCGAGCAATCATCCTCTTTTGAGATTGTCCTATTACAACTACTCCACACTGACCATTCTGGCGTGTATGAAACTTACTCCTAGAAGATCGAGGAAAGCTTGCAACTGGAAGGGTCATGAACAAACACCGGGATCTGAGGGGAAGGTTTATTTTAAACAGAAAAGTAAAATACGAAAAGTAAATGTTTTCTAATTACTAAAGTCCTCACTGACCAGTCTCTTGTGAGGAGCTAAGGGGATAGGTTTATTTGCCAACTTGAAATTGCAGAAATAAAAGACAACTAAACTAGCAACTAGTGTTCTACTTTGCAAAAAAGAAACTAAATGTAAAGTTGTGATTTATTTTAGCTTATTCTTTAGATGTATGATTGTTTGAACTTTTAAGCAAAAGAAAGAAAATAACATGAAAATGCCCAAAACCACAACACCAACCCCCTTAAGGGGGAAACAAAAAGTGAGGCCTCCCTTGGCTCACTTATTTTATTATGTCGGTTACAAAGGTCTCTTTTAGAGACTTGGGATCCTTATAGGAATGGATCGAAAAGGTTTACAATCTTTTTCAAAGTTTTGTACAAGTATAAGGTACTTTTGGGGGTTCTTGAGGCTTCAAATATTCAAAATTCAGGCAACGTTTCCCCTTGTCTTTTCACCAAACCTGCAAAAACAAGAAGTTAATTGGGGCAATAGATGCCCAAAATGCTATTGGAAGACCCTACCAAAAAATGTTAGTCAATGTACAAAATAATTGGAAAAATAACTAAGTAAAACTTTAATAAAAAARAGAATTAGAGCTAAGTAAAACAAGAAAAAAGGTATTTTCTCTATGATATTACTTGCTGTCCCAAAACAGTAAGTAATATTATGGAGATGCCTAGATATGACTTCTAATCTTTTACAAATTGAAACTACCTTTAGCCTTTAAATTTTTTCAAAAAAAATTTGAAGCTAAAAGTAGATTGCAAGSTAGATTAAAGAATGATCTAATCTACTTGCTTTACTTATGCAAAGGAAAGAAATCTTAAGATGTTCCTTTAAAATAGAACTTCACTTTGCAAGAATTTAAAGTAATCCAAAACAAAAGTTTAGATTGTTGGAGAAGGAGATGAGAAGAAATGATTTAAAACCCTTGGAATGCTTGGGCAAAATGGAGTCTTCTTGATAGAGGAAAGAGGAACTATGTCCTTATGAATCTTGAAGATGAAGAGGATGCAAGCAAGCTCCACCTCCCTTCAAGTATGAGATCCTATAAACTTCAACACACTTGCAAACACAATGTTAAATAGTAGTATCATTTACATATGAAATCTAGAACGCATGTTAATCAAACAAGAAAGCATGAATTCTTTGATTACATATGAGAATTAACAAGACTTAAAAATGAAAGCAATCTTAATAAATCTTGTTAAAAGAAGGACAATTGATCTAAGACACAAACAAGTTTAATAGATCAAAGCTACATTCAACAAATTGAAAGTAATGAATTGAAACAATTTCACCTCATAGATTGGTACATGACAATGAGCAACCACACATGAGATCCACACCAAATTTGTCTCCAAATCCTTTTATTCCAATGAAAAAGATAGATTACAATAGAAACAACAATAACAATCACCCAAAGCTCCAACTCGCTTGCAAAGTGAGAGGTTGCTTTATTATATAGGAAATTGGGTGGAGTTCCCAATGAAAGAGGGCACACCAAGTGGAGGGAGGCATAGATGATTTTAGGGGTGAAATTTCACTCATGGGCGAAATTAAGGGGCCTCTAATTTTTTATTAGGCGAA
>JASDQU010171587.1:7933-21125 GCA_032191745.1 Picea mariana
CTTATCATCCTCTAAGTTTGACTGTTTTGTTCTGTTTCATGTTTCACGAGACGGCTAGTGTGATTTAAATTAGTTTCCTAATATATATTTTAATATTTTAATGATTTATTTATTTTATATATTTTTAAATGAGATGAGTAAACAAGAAAAACAAACATCTTTTTGAAAACAACAAATTATTATATTATTATATGTTTGTCAATTTTAGTTAGCTCAAGTTTTTAAGGTTGTGGGTTTATTTTGTTAAGCTTTAATACCTTTACGGTGTGTTCAGTATGTCTCTGGGTAGTGGTTTTTTTAGCTGAGGGTTGAAATATTGATCCATAAGTGACGGACATTTCTAACAAACAAAAGAACAAATTATCATATTTTTTTATAATCTGGATATACCTTTTTAAAATGTTAATAATTTTTTTAAATATTTCAACCCACTTTTTGAAAATATTTTTTAAGTTAAAGAAAAATGATTTTTAAATTTTTTAATATCTCAACCTACTTTTTGAAAATGTGAATTGTTTTTAATATCTAAACCTACCTTTTGGAAATGTTTTTTCAAGCATAGTGATAAACAATTCCTCTCATAAATGAAATAGATATATATTTTAAAGATAATAAATTCTTATATTTTGAAATGGTTTAAGGGGCATGGGGGGAGTATCCATGATTCCAGAGGAACTTCAATCATATCTTTTACCTGGGGCTTTGGTCAGTTATCAAACAATTTTGTAGAAGCATACGCTCTTTTGTGTGGAATTGTTCTCGTCAAGGAAACAAATGTGAGAGCCCTATGAATTTTTGGAGACTCTTATGGAGAAAATCTCATAGGTGGGTAGTAAGATCTCCGTAAGATCTGCCTACTAATCCTATACAGAGAAAGGGCTATACTTCAATGGCTTTCCTTAAACTCATGTAATTGGATTCATAACTAAACTAAGAAGTGGTAGAAATAGCATACATTTTCCTAAAGGTTGTCCTTCATATATCCTGGCTGTTGTAGACCTGAATTTTTGGCTCTAGCCTCCACAAATTGTTTCATGCACACAAAAGACAAGCAATGCCTTCCTACTTTTCTTCTTGGTGTTAGAATCTTAGATCTATCTTAGATCTAACTTGATCTATAATGTAACAAATCAAATATGAATATTTATGCATGAAAACAAACATTCATAGGGGAAAACCAATGATCTATTAATCTGAAAAATGGAATTACATCAATACAATTACCTCACGATTCATATGCATTCCTCTTTTCCTCTTTCTCCTTTATCCTCCTCATCTCTTCAACCAAGATAGAAAACCGGACTACAATTGATGTAGATGAAGAAGCTCCTATAGATTTGGGCATCATAGATTTGTGAATGATTCTTCTTCCCCTTGCTCAAGATTTTCCTTCTTTATATAGATCCTTGGAAGAGTCTTGGGAGAGATTCTAGATCTTATAGCAACCAATGAATACTCAAATGATGTGAGTTCCAAGGATTATTCCACGAAGAACCAACTCATCCCTCGCTTACCTCTTCAAAACTCCATGAATCTAGAAGGTTATAGAGGGTGTTGCAAGTTCCATTATATCTGATCAATGACTAGTCTCTTGTTGTCCATGTATGACAAACAACACCCCTTAAAGGTGACCTAAAACTTAAGCTATATTTGTGTATTGGATTTTCATATTTTGTTGGATTCCCTTATATCCCTGTAGGGTGGAAATTAAGAATATAATGGATGCCCCCTAATGTGTGAGGTCTGGAAAGGAATGTATGGATGAAACACATTACAATAAAATAGTATCCATGTGAGGCAACGTGAGGAGAGAGTAAATAGGCCCAAAGGTCAAAGAATTCTTCCAATCAAACAACAAGGATAAAAGAATATATAGACCATCCCTTAGGTAGACATACTCAGACTCTCAAGACTATCAAAGCATGGTTGTTAAACAATACACTACAAATCCATGACACGAAATGCAAGACCATGATCACTAAAGAATACATGGTGGATCCATGTCATCAATAATATCATAGTCACGATCAAATACAATGTGGATCTATGTCACAACTTATATATGAAGAAGACAACAAACACTAAGGAAAGTACCCATAAAGTATTCAAAGTACTCATATACAAGTGATAAAATCCATCACAACTTGGGAGGGGATGCTACAAAACAATGATGTGGCCCCAAACCCAAGGTATTCATGCCAAATGCCAATGGTACTAATATGAAACATCTGAATAAATGAGTTGATTTCGATTGTTCTAGACACTGTCTGATTACCGATCATTGAGGTATATTGTTAACATATGCGAGGGGACCCATCGATGAGGAAGATGGACCCCAAGGTACTTAATGCAATATAACAAGTGTGAATAAAGGATCTGATGTCAAACAATCATAGAATCAATTGATCAAGAGTTAATGATGAAAATATACTATCAATCACGAGGAGGCCTGTCCTTGAACACTGCAAGCTCCAAGGTACTAGTTGGTTTCTAGATCCCTCTCCTAGATAATTTGGTGAAGTTTATAGGAAGAGATATGTTGAATGAGGGCCTTAATGTGTCCCCCATCAATCAACACAAAACATGCACCGAGAGATAATGTGAATAGAGGGTGTCACCAAGTACAACTAACACAAGGATGGATGACTCGAAAAGTCAACCAAAAAACATATGGACGACCCAGGTTTAAAATTACCTTGAACATATAGCACGACACAATAGTGACTTGACAGTGAGACACAAGAGATGGATGAATATAGTGCAACAACGAAGGAGGCACTTTAGCACTCACCACGATGACTAGAAGAGTAACCATCCAGAGGAGTATATGTGACTCATATTATTGGGATGAATCCTAGGCAAGATGAAACCCAACTGCCATATGATGAATCAAATAGGTTTCATGTTCAAGGGCAACTTGATTGACACTACCATTTCTAGATAGATCAATGTTAAAAAATCCCGACTCTTTTTATTTTATTTTATGGTTTTTAGTGTCTCTTTCATGGTTTAACGAGTGCGAAAGAGAGATAAAAGTATGCTCCATAGTGTCTTTTCCCTTAAGTTTCAATGAGCATGGAAAAAAGCTAAAAGTATACTCGTGATGGTTTCTTTTTAATGTCTTCTTATGAATCTGAAAAATAGGTAAAAGTTTACTCGAAAGTGTATTTTTCATGTATTTTTATGAGTCCAAAAAAGAGATAAAAGTGTACTCAATAGTGTCTTTTTTGTTTCCTTTTTATGAGTCCAAAAAATAGATAAAAGTATACTCATCTAGAGAGAATGAGTGGCTTAAAAACATGCTCCTATATTACAAGTGCATGGAACCGACCTATGCAAAATGAATGCAAATGGTACTAGCAAGTGAGGTCCACTCTTAGCAGCTATTCTCTCCCTGGGATGGTTGATGCAAAATGGAGGCCAAATAATGAAAGAGGTGGATGGTCAAGAGTTGCTACAATAGTGGTAAGCGAGATATGGGAAAACAACAATGCAACAATGGGGTGTATGATGCAAGAAAAAAATGCATAAGTGACCATTAAGCAACATAAAAACATGGGAAGCCCCTTGGTACATGGATAGAATATAGATGGAGAGATGGAAATGAGTCTCAATGTCAAGTCATGGTGAGACTACAGAAGGGTTCCAAAACCTATGAAAATCGCAGCATGGGCACCGAATGGAAATCTGGGTGCTAACTAGGGTGCCCATGGAGGTTAGGTACTACCAAGCAAGTTATGATGTGCAAAATTTGAGTGGCTAATGTCTCAATATGATAGGATCAAACCTAAGGAATGTGATGTAAAAAATGGATGTCTATTAGTGAAAATCATGGATGTAGAGAAAAAATTATCCCTATATGTCAGTTCAGAAAACAAGTACCTTAAGTTTGATGGAATTCATCATTTCCATAAAACAAAATCCTTGTAATCCTATTAACACATGTAAACTAGATCCTGGGGTCAACATGCATAGTAAAATCTTAAAAAAGAAAATATTTTTGGATTTTTTTGGATACAATATACTTGAAACAAAATCACTCACACCACACACCTATATACAAGGAACTATGAATATTTTTTCTTTACGCCAAGTAGAGCCCGTTGTTAATCTTACGCTAAGGATCTTTTTCATAATAGATGAACTCATAAGCCAATATTGGCATCATATGGATTACCAAGCCAGGGCCATTCCACATAGGAATTAATTTATGCATTCGAAGATTCTCATGATGAATGGTTTAGTGAACTATGGAAGCTCCTTGATGGTCTCCATCAAGACATCAAGGAAGTAAAAAACATGAATATTCATTGTAATGGAAATTAGAGAATTTGTTGGCAAGTTCTGAAAAACATAACTAAGGAAGAAAAGGCTCAAGAATGGGAGTTCTATTGGATTCCATAGCCAATCCTCCTAGTCCTTGACCAAGACTCAGCATGTGTAATAACCCTAGGACAATCCCCAAGTCTTAAATTTGCATATGTTTTATAGGCTGGTGAGTCAAGATGTTTTGGGTTGGAGTTCCTTTGTATATAGAGTGATTTTGTGATTTAGGATAGCCATGTTATTGAAGGTAATGTGTAATCACACTCAATTTTATTAATATAACATATCATTGCTACAGACCAAGTCAGACGAAAGAGTATGGGGGGCTAGTACTCCATGGGAGGGAAAGGGGGATAAAGGAAAGGGGATAGATCAAGGGGGATTAATCCAAGGAATAAAATAATATTATTCTTAAGTCATAATATTTATGATGTAATTTATCCTAAGTTCCTAAGTGAGGGAAACAAATTACCAAGTGGATTCAAAGGAATTTCCTAGAGTGACAAGTGTCAAGATATGAACATGAAAATATAATGTAGGAAACTTAGTGTAATTCCCATAATTCTTCGAATCATTCACCCATTATTGCATCCATCATTTTTACATTGGCTTGAGAGTATAAGTGGAACTTAAAGTTGACTATTACCCCATAAATCCTTGATGGTTTGTTATAAAGAAGAAAATTTTCAGGCCTATGGAGCATTTTATCTAGGTGAGATAATTGTTGGGAATAGTTTTCCTGTGTGTTGGGCTAGTGGGTTCCATAACACCTTGAGAAACCTTGTGTTCAAAGTGATACACAACTCTAAGACTTCTTGTCCAACTTGTTGCTAAATCTCTTCAAGAGAAGTGGGATAACCTGAAGGATTGTTGAACAGAGAAGGGGGTACATCTACTTGGGTGGGACAAGATGTGGGGAATGAGAGGTTGTGAAATGGGAATTGTTGCTAGAGAGTGAGTCTGGTCCTGTTCTTTATTGAGATATTTTCTAGGCCTTAGTTTCACTTAGGTACCCTTTTCCCTAGTGGATTCATATCCCTAGCTCGAGGTGGCCTATTGTTGAGAGTGTATGAGAAGTAGAGTCTATGACTAAGAGGAATTCCTAAGGTATGCATGCAGTTGGTTAATTATAGAAAAATATAAGTGTTCTTTTATATGTGTTCGCATGATATTTATTGTGTGTATGTTTACATTGATTCTACTGTTAAAATTGTACAGAAGTATGGATGGTTGTGCATGTCATTGTTAGTTCTACATAACTATTGCATATGTAGGGAATCATGTTTAAAATATGTTAGCTATTAGTCAATTTTAGTAGTATTGGTAGTAGAATTTCTGGCACGAGGCTTGAATTTTCATGTAGACTGGGAAATGGTTTATGTGTGTGACACAAGGATGGTTGTGTGTGCAACTGGTCTCAATCAATTATTTATACAATAAGAGTTGGTATTAAAGAAGTAAAATTGTTTGGAGCGACTAGGCATGGGGTTGGGTACGTTACATTATAGTATCAAAGATTTTGGTTCAACATCAGACTTGTATGGGCCAAATATTAGCATGAAGTTAGTAAATTCGTCATCTCATTCTTTGAGCTATGTTGAATTTGGAGAAAAAACTGTAAAATATGAGTGAAATCTCCAAGTTTTTAGGAAAATCCAAGTTAGAATTGCACTCTGAATGGTTTTTATGGAGGGGCCATTTCATCTTCAAAGCGACCGAATTGGATTAGAAAAGTGAGTCATGCATTTTCATGATGGTTATTATGGTCTCAAGATGAAAATATGGAAAAATCAGCTAAGCGAAGAAAGGATCTGTGTGCACTAAGTATTGGTGATGTGCGGGGTGTGCGCACTACATTTTGTGGGTAAAATCAAAACATGGGATGAAAGGCAAGGGATTTTGAACTAGAGAAGAATAAAATATACTTCTCCAAACGAGTCACCAATTCTGTTATGGAGAAAATCTCATAGGTGGATAGTAATATCTTCCTAGGATCCTCTTACTGATCCTAGAAAGATAGACGGCTACACTTCTATGGCTTTCCTTTAGATTTGAGTAATTGTATTCATAACTAAACTAAGAAGTGGCATAAATAGAATACCTTTTCTTAAAGGTTGTCTTTCATATATCCTGGTTGTTGTAGACCTAAATATCTAGCTCCAACCTCCATAACCCACTTCTTATTGCACACAAAAGAAAAAAAATACCTTCCTACTTCTCTTCTTTGTATTATAATCCTATATCTAGTTTGGATCTACCCTGATATATAATGTAACAAATCAGATCTTAATATTTATACATGAAAAAAAACATTCATAGGGGAAACCAATGATCTATTAACATGAAAAATGGACTTACATCAATACGATTACCTCATGATGCAAATGCATTCCTCTTTTCCCCTTTCTCCTTGCTCCTCCTCAACTCTTCAACCAAGCTAGTCAACCTGACTACAACTGATGTATATGGAGAAGCACACATGAATTTTGGCAAGATAGATCTGTGAATGATTCTTCTTCCCCTTGTTCATTATTTTCCTTCCTTACATAGATCCTTGGAAGAGGCTTGGGATAGCTTCTATATCTTCTAGAGACCAATGTATGTTCAAATTATGTGAGTTCCAAGGCTCATGCCATGAAGAAACAACTCATATGTCACTTACCTCTTCAAAAATTCATGAATATAGAAGGTTGCAGAGGGTGTGGCGGGTTGCACTATATTTGACCAATGACTAGCCGCTTGTTGTCCATGTATGACAAGCAACGGCCTTCAAAACTGACCTAAATATTCAACTAGATTTGTGTCTTGGCTTTCATCTTCTACTGGATTCCCTTTTGGCCATGTAGGGAGAAAATTAAGGATATAACAGAGACCTCATGATTATTATAGATTATGATTGGCAAATCCACTCTAGAGGTTCACAAATTGAAAATTTTCAACGCTTGGATCAAGTAGAAAGCCAACTCTTTCATCAAAGTCTCTTATTATCACATCACATGAGACTTAAATGAAGAAGTTGATCAATGAAATAAAAAAGCCATGAAATTAAGTCTTAGGACCTTATTAAAAAATGGGATTATTATTCCATTCTTATTCCGTAAATATCTTGGTTAAGTGGTAAATCATTCTCATTAATTAGCCAATGAGGCATATATTTTCAATGCATTGAATAGGTATTGATATGGATGAATCAAGGACATATCACAATCCTTGTAACATGTGAACATAACTCTTGTTCATGGTAAACAAAAAAATCAAAAGAAACAATTATCTTCATTAGTAGAAGATCAAATCACTTTTGGAGTTTCTTCATATTTCGTTCAATTCCATCCATTCCACTGAAGGGACCAATTCTCTAATGTTGGAGTAGTTCATAGTGGTCATGAGATGTATAAACATGTACTTGAATTTGTTGGCCTTATCTCCCTTCATTTCAAACACCCACTTTCTTAGAATTACCTTGTCCATGATATTGGAGACGAGGATGGAATTCAATGGAATGACGAAGTATGATCATAGAATGTAACACCTCGGTTTTAACCCTTATGAATTAGAATGTATTGTGTAATTGTAACTTAGGCTAGTGAGCTGGTATACTGAAAAGGGGTCAGAGTTCCTAGAAAATGTAATACTTCATATACATTAATAAAATAAACAATTGGTTGCAAGGCAGACAATGACAAAAGGGATAGGAGGATATGATTCCATGAGAGAGGGGGCATAAGGGGATAAGTATTTTTATTATATTTTTATTTACCCATAATTGATTTTGTGGAGAAAAGGGGTTACATGAGCTTCTGGGGAGGAAAGAAATTTGGTTCTTGTTTTCACATAATTATATAAATATCCCTTGTGGGCTATTTTGGGGGGTGCTTCAGTTGTTCTTTTTCTTCTTCCTCACTCACTCTCTCATTTTTTAGGGTTCACTTGTTCTTATTCATTTGTTGTTACAACCTCCTCACTCTTGTTGAATTCATGTGCTCTTATTATGAGCATGGAAATGAATGGATGGAAGAGGAGAGACATTGTTATATGGATGTAATATATTATTGATCATTCCATGAGGGAATGTATGCCTGTGTGCATGAGATTGATGGAAGTTCTGAAAGAATTGTCCACAACTGAGAATCCTTGGAGTTCCCAGTAGGGAGATTTCTTGACCAGTAGCACTGGAGCCTTGGAGAGAAATGAAATAGCCTGAGAGACTACAAGGATATAAAGGTGTTCATTTCTTTGGGTTGTGCAGGCTAAAGGGGAAAGAGAGATTGAAATTTGGATTTGTTGTGTTGTTAGGAAAGGATGCATGTGTGCATGAGATTGATGGTAGTTTAGAAAGAATAGTCCATAGATGATAATCCTTGGAGTTTCGACGAGGGATATTTCCTGACCAATGGAATGATCCCTAGAGAGAAATGGAACAACCTCAAGGACTTCATGGCAGAGAAAGGTTTTCATTTCTTTGGGTTGTGTAGGCTGAGGAGTAAAGAGAGATGGAAATTCATATTTGTTGTGTGGTTGGGAAACCTGAGAGATAATTATCCAATTGTTGTGTGTTTCATATTTGTCCTAGAACCCGTCCTTTTGGATTCATATCCCTGGCTCGGGGGTGACCTTCTGTTGATATTAAACGAACAACAATGTCTATGATTGGGAGGAATGTACTTGGTCTGCAACCAGTTGGTGAATGTTTACTTGAAAAGATAAGTGCTCTTTTTCATGTGTTTTCAATATAATGTATATTCCACTATGTATTTAATTATCTTTGAGATATGTATTTTTAATGTGCCTGGTTGTTGGTTATTTTTTTTTGCATGGCACGTTGCTTATTTATTTTATGTTGTAGCATGGATCTTGATTAATGCATGTGAGTATTTCATGCTTGATTTCATATTAAATGTTATTAGAATTCAAGATCAATTAAGAAGTGAGTTTTTGGAGTAGCATGGCCAGCCTGTGGGTGGCTGGGTATGTTACAGATGGGTATCGTTCCCATCATGTGCATGGCTAGGTATGTTATGGATTGGTATTAGAGCTCCATTTTTCAACACTAAGCCTGGATGGGCTGAGCAAGATGAATTGAAGAGAAATTTCACAGAGAATTGATTTTGAAGTGGCCAAATTTCAAGTTATAGGGTGTCCATGGTAAAAATTAGAAGCAACTATGTGGAATTGGGAAAACCCCCAATTTCTATTGTAAAATTCATGGGAAATTTGAGAAATTTTGCCAAGTGGTGAGATATTATTAATTTAATATATGTTCTAGAAAATTCAGACCTAGAATTGGTCGAATTTGAAGTTACATGGTTCCAGGAGGGCGCTAAGAGAACACTTTTACTATGTTCGAAATCTCAGGAGGTGTAGCAGTTTGAGAAAGTAAGAAGAGGCCAAGGAGGCGACCCTGTAGTGGAGGGATCAAAGGTCGAGCCTTGAAAGATTGAGAAATTATTTGTTGGAGGGAAGAGGATATGCAGAGGGGAGAAACCAAAACAATCCTTTATTTTGGATACAATATTAGATCTGGGTCATTGGATCAAACCCAGATGAGAGGAGAGTGCATGACACATCATATCCCAACCGTTGGATCTGAGCGTAGGAGAAGGAGAAATGTTGATGGTAGTTCTCCGGCTTTAAGTCTTGGACAAAGAAGAGTGGATCTTAGCCAAAGATCCCATCATGGAATGTGATTCGTAGATATCACAATTCAAAGATATGTCACTTTAGGAAAAATTAACCCTTGTGTCACCACAAGTAGAAATCCTCGAAGCTACAAAGTCTCGGAGTGAATCTACACCGTAGATCACTCGAAAAGTGTGATCCATTGGATCTCTGAGTGATTTGACGATTTGAAACTCTAAGAGAAATTGGTTTTGGTTGTGTGGAGTGGATAATTCCTCGAAGTCCTAAATTCCTGAGTAAATCCTGACCATTGATTGTTGGGTACACGTGTCCGTAGATTTCCAAGTATTTGGAAATTTGACTATCTGGAGGATTTTGGGTGAAATTTATTTTGGTGTGAAAAGTCCCAAAGTTCTGAAGTATCGGAGTTAATCCTAGCCATTGATCAAAGGAGAGTATCATCTGTAGATCATCTTGCTTCGCCAATTCAACGTCTGACAGTTCATGAGTGTGGTGGTCATCTGGAGCAAGAAGCCTCGAAGCCTGAAGCCTAGAGTCCCAGATTTGATCTCAGTCGTAGATCAAGGAGAAAAGTGTGGAACATTGATCATAAGTACAAGGATAGGGAAGTTTTGTCACTCCAGAACTTTTCCACTTCGGATACTACTAGAGACTAGGAAAAGCCCCAAACTGTCAAAGTCGCGAAGTGCCAAATCCATGAACTATTGAAGCCATGAAGTGTAAATACATAGTACGTGAAATCATGTAGGCTGTCAGATCTGGAGTAGAGGAATGTGGAATGTCCATTTGATTGATGATGTGTCATAGGACACATGGAAGGGGTATCATGTGGGGACACATATCATTGAGATTCAGTACCTTTTGGACCCCAACTTGTTCTTCTTTTGTGACACATGGCACACATGCCATGGGTTCATGTCACCATAGGTGACATCATCATGCCATGTCATCTCCAGGAGTATGGCCTCCTAGGGTTTCCAACATCTCTATCACTAGAAGTGTCGAAGACCAAAGTCACGAATTCACTTAGACCATCAATATAAGTTCCTATTAAGACTTTTTTCAACTGTTAGATCAAGCGGTGGAAGGATGGCATAAGTACAATGGAAGATATCACTCCGGGGGAGTTGAATGAATCAAGAGTTGAAATGTCCTAGAGTCTTGGAACATCAAATTTTTGAACTAATTAAAGATCGCCCATCCCAACACCTGATTAAGTCACGATCATTGATCTTGTTGAATCCTCTAAGTGGGGTGGGATCGTGGGATTGTCCCATCAATGAGAGATTAAATCTCGACCTTCTGATATGCTAGTGGAGCTAATATAAGGGTTTTGGTAAACTTTTACTTTGGGAGAAGTGGAATATTGAAATGGGGAAATATACAAAGATCTAAGTCTGGAGGACTTGGTTCAAATGTTGATCCAGGGGATCAAATTTTGCTCAAAATTAAAATTTCTTGGAATTGCTTCAAATCGAACGGGAGTGTAGGCCTCGTCGTCACAAACCCAATGCAACTCATTTGGGTTCAAACGGACATTGGGAGAGAGAGATATCACGTTCTGTTCAAAACGACAAACAGGCAAAAAACAAGGGATGCTGACTGTACAGTCCGTACAGATGCTGACGTGGCAGACCGTACGACATGTGCTAGGGCCATATGACATGTGGCAGGTAGTTGTGTGGAAAGTTGGCATATGACATGGCTTGTTTGCAGAAAATGGGATGGTGCCACGTGTCACCTATATATTGGTTTAAAATCTTTGCAATTGGCAGGACTCGACCCCGTGACCTCAGGGCAGGGGAAGAGACTTGGGAAGGGATGCCAACCGATGCACCACCATATGAGTCTTGTTATATATATGGAATTATATAAATTTAAGTTTGATTTGATGTGTGGCTGGCGCGGGGGTCCGGGCCGGGGCTTAGCCCCAGCCCTCAATCGTATATACAATAGCATGTGACCTTTGTTATACCGCTGGTGCGTGCACGTGGATTTGCATTTGGGTTTGTCTCAAATGGTTATGACGAACCATTCAACTGCCACTTGTCCATTCTCTATTCGCCTTTGGAAACGGAGCCCATTTTTGTACTTGCGCGCGGTCACATGGGTCACACGACCACAGCCTTGGCGGTTAGGGGCTAGGCGTGCCCATAACAGTCCTACAGTTTGCACGGTTTGTGCGGTTGCACCTGGTGCTAAGTTTAAATGCATAAAAGCACATGGGGGCTAGTTTGAGGCAACAGGGGTGCATTTTGGCGATCCAGAGACAACAAGTTTGAAGGGGATCTTCCAGGAAGCCTATCTTCTTCAATTTTTGGCCAAACGAGGTGCCGAAAAAGCCCAGCTAGGGATTTTTGGACGTTCTCAAGCCATCGGAGCTATCTATTTGGAATTTTGAGCATTGTAGAGCACATTTTTGAGCACTTTTAGAAAATAATACAAGAGATCCATTAGAAGTTGGACCAGGAGATGTAGCCCAAGAGAGGGGTGAACTCCTTTATCATTTGTTGTGTTATGTGTTTTCTATTCACTGTTTATTGTTTTTGTTTATATGCATCTTGAATGAGTAATTTCTATAAAGGATGTGTTGCAAAATTGATCCATTTGCATTTTAACACATGAATTAAATCTTACAAATAATTTTAAGAATACAAGTCTTCTTCATTTTTAAATCAAGTTGGTATCAGAGCATAGGTTTTTGAAGACTTGATTATTTGCAAGTGTTTTGTTTCCTGATGCTCACAAGGTTGAAAATCACAAGAGGAGAAGGTCAACTTGTAGAGCCAAGTTCTCATCCTTCAAGCAGGAAGATTATATCATCACCGCAAGTTTCAAGGAGGCATTCACCAAGTATGGCTCATGAATAGAGTCATGAACATATTCCTGCAGAAGATGAAGATCTCAGAAAGGATTTCATGGAAATGAGAGAAATGATGAAACTCTTGATGGAAGAAAGGAATACAAGTTTGCAAGGTGAAGGTTCCAACCCTTCAAAGCACAAGGGAGGCAGTGGTGATAAAACTCCAAATGGAAATGGAGGGAATGGCGATTCTCCACCACTCTCACCTCCTTCTTCTTCTTCTTCTTCTACCAGTTCAAGACCTCTTCCAGATTCTCCAAAAGGACATGGTAAAACTCCTTCACAAATTACTTTGTTAAAGATTGATATTAAATTCGAATTGCCAATGTACAATGGAGAAGTAAATGGTGAGAAATTAGATAATTG
>JASDQU010171588.1:0-20973 GCA_032191745.1 Picea mariana
GATCCTGCATCCATTTGTTAGTCGAAACATTCTTTCTATGCATAGGAATAACATATCTTTCATTATTTCTATCAAATCTACTCATATCAAACCTTCTCTCTTCTATTTGTGCCCTAGTTTTCAGACTAGGATAACATTTATCAAACATACCTAGATCCATACTCTTGAAACAAAAATTTCCACTAGTCTTACTTCCAGCAGAGCACAAAGCTTCCAGATCTAAAACTTTTCACTATTCTTACCTTTAAAGCTTCAAGATCCAAGACTTTTCACTATTCTTACCTTTATTAGAGCACAAAGCTTTGAGATCTTACCTCTTTCCTTCGGATTTGATTTCTCTTCTTAGCACAGAGCTTTACAGGTCAAGTAGAATATTGTGCACTAAGGCAACAGATCTATGCACATAGCTTTCTTTCTTTCCTTCGGTTCCCAGCAATCACAGTTTCAGGTCGGATACTATGCACTTTAGCAACAGATCTACGCACAGGGCCTTTCTCTTTTTCTTTACCTCAGTTCCCAACAATCATAGTTTCAGGTCGAATACTGCACACTTCAGCAACAGATCTATGCATAAGGCCTTTCTCTTTTTCTTTACCTCAGTTCCCAACAATCATAATTTCAGGTCCCAGCAACGGAACCATTTGTTGGCATGGGGGCAGGCCCAGGGTTCAACGCTACAACAGTGCACCAAAAAAACCCTAACTACCGGCCCTTTCGGCAACACCTACGAAGCAGATGAAGTCTCACCCGAGGTAGAGGCAGGGGTGGTTGTAGGACTCCAGTGTCTGCAACCTTAGCTGGGACACAGATCTATGATTACAACACCTTAACAAAGCACTGAGCAGTTATAGTTCGTTAATATTCAGCCTGATTTTACAACGCATCTAAGTCTGAACAACAGATCAGTGCAGTATTTATACAGATCCTATATATTTAAGTACTAAGCATACCAACATAGATCAGATCTAGCATTTATTCACATTATTTAGCACAAAGCATTAACAGATCTATTTATCATTTATCTATATCAAAGAACTTAAGCAAGTAAACACATCAATACATCACACAAGCACAACAACACAGGATATACATGGTTCACCCCCACCCTGGGGCTATGTCCACCAACTCTTCTTATTTATTTCTTTATGTCAATCTTATACATGCACAGAGCCATGATATCTTACTCTGCAGAGGATAGGGGATCTGCACACCTCGCTAGATCCTCCTTCCCTGTATTACAACACAAATCCTTCCATAGTCTCTTACAATAACTTGCACTTAGCTCTGCAAGTCTCACTCGGTATGCACAGAGAAATTACAATTACCATTTGCACTTAGCACTTAGCATCACAAATTGTTCCTCCTTCAATCACATAGATCAAAAATTTTTCTTCCTACATCATTTAGCTTTCTATTTATACATTACAAAATGGGCCTAAACATCGGTAAACCCATGGGCCGATATCCCCATTCCCATTACATAAGCCCAAAAACCCAAAAATCCCTAAAAAGGGGTCGAGATCCCGCGATCTCTACTTCGACTTGCGCTCCGTCTTCGACAGCCTATTGAAGTCCCAAAAGTAGGTCAAACATGACCAAGGATCCCCAAAACTTGGTCAAGGGCCAACAAGCATATTCTGCAGGTTTTGTACACACTGGGACAACACAAGCTATACGCAAATTTGGAAAAATGCTCCTTTGGCATGGATAGGGTCCAATACCTAGGATACATTGTTGATGATCATAGGGTGCATGTGGATCCAAATAAGATCCAGGTCATTCGTGACTGGCCAGCCCCAACCACGCTCATTGAGCTTTAGATATTTTTAGACCTTGCCAATTTCTATTGTAGGTTTGTGTTGGGATTCTCCCATATTGCATGGGCCCTCAACCAAGTAACCAGGGGTGGTGGTAAGGAAAATTTTGTGTGTGGACTGTCACAATAGAAAGCATTCGATGATTTGAAGCATCGCTTGTGCTCCGCCCCAATGCTCTCATTACTCGACCTGAAACAACCCTTTGAGATCGAGACAGATCCTTTAGACTATGTTGTGGGCACAGTTATCATTCAACATGGACACCCTGTGGCCTATCATAGTGAGACACTATCAGATATCGTCCATAAGTACCCTACTTATGACAAAGAAATGTATTCCATTGTGAAATCATGCCGCCAATGGAGGAATTGCATTCTCGGGAAGGAAATAGTCATCCACACTAATCATAAGTCGTTGCAGTTCATGCAGACACAGGGAAAATTGTAGAATGATCGCCATCATAAGTGGTCCACATACTTGCAATAGTTCCATATCAACATTAAGTATAAGACAAGAAGAACCAATTGTGTCATTGATTGCCTCAGTCGCTCGCCAGTTGCAGTACTCACCACAGTGCTAGGATCTTGCGGCCATGAGACCTCCGGATGGTCCCTACTCTATGAGAGAGATCTCGACTTCACCACCACCTACCAGATGTTGGGCGTAAACACAATTGTCACTGATTTCCATATTTAGGATGGGTTGTTGTGCCATCTGGACCATCTCTTTGTTCCATCAAGTGAGCGAGCGAAGCTAATTTGGGAAGCCCACTACATTTAGGTGGCAGGACACTTCGGCGTAGAAAAGACAGTGGCAATGTTGCAACAACATTTCTATTGGTCGAAAATTCAATCGAATGTAAGAAAGTATATCAGATCCGTCACTTCCCGCGCCATTACCAAACAAGCCATTAAGAAACAAAGCATGTACACCCCTCTGCCTATTCCTGAAAGGTCCTGCGAATCCATCTCGATGGACTACATGTCGGGTCTTCTGTCAACCAAGCCAAGAAATGAGTGTTTTTTTGTGGGGGTTGATTATTTTTCTAAAATGGTGATTATGACCGCCTGCAAGAAGAGCATCACAGTAGAGGCCATTGCCAAGCTCTTCTTCAAACAAGTGTGGTTACATTTTGGGATACCACAAACCATCATCTGAGATAGAGACAGTCATTTCCTCAGCATATTATGGTCGAACCTTTGGTCATTGTTGGACACCAAGCTCACCAAATCCACTGCCTTCCACCCCCAGATGGATGGCCAAACTGAGGTCGTCAACCGAATGATCATGCATATCTTGTGCATGTACAATTCCAAGCATCCTCGCACATGGGATGAGAGTCTTCCCTATGTTCAGTACAACTACAATAGAGCCATACATAGCTCAACCTACCACAACCCCTTTCAAGTGGGGTTGGGATTTCAACCATTAGGTCCCATGGATGTTGCTCTACCCCTTGTAGCCACCCAGGCAGAATCATCCCATGCACAAACTAAAGTCGACAAAGCTACCCAATTCATTGAGTGGATCCTGCACATTTTCCAATAGGTTCAGAATATTTTGTAGAAGTACAATGCCAAGTACAAGAAACGCCATGATCAACACCAGGTGCCACACAAGTTTCATGTCGGAGATAAAGTTTGGTTGCACTTGTAGAAAGAACGCCTTACAAGACTCCATCAGAAGCTTTATCCACTCCGCTATGGACCTTATACCATCACCAAGGTTGTGGGTGACAATTCTTTTGAGCTCAGCATTCCCCCCTTCCTTGGCTTGCACCGAATGTCTAATGTGGACATCCTTCGGCCATACTTTCCACCATTATTGGACACCTTAGTGGTAGCAAAATAGTTGACACCGATAGAGCTCAATCCTGAATGCATGGAAAATACATCCACTAATCATATCATGGACACACAGGTCAAGGGAACTCGCCAATAGAAGTTTCAACTTTATCGTGTTATCAAAGCAAGGAAACTCTTGCACCAAGGCAAGTGGCTCACCCGGGGCCAAATTCAGTTGAAATTTCCTCATCTTATGGGGGAACTCAACGCCATGGAGACGATTGTTTCCTAAGGAGGGAGGATTGATCGAGATGGATATCAGTGGCCATCCACCTCTTCCAGCTGGCTCACATACAACTTTCATCTTGGCAGTTTTTCTTACAGTTTTTCGAGTCCCAAACTTCTGAGGCCACTTTAAGGCCATAAATGACGTTTTTTTGGACTTTTGGGGGTCAAGGGTTTACAACGGCATACCCTAATCCTCTATGAAAGTTTTACTTCCAGGATAGAACTTTCCAATGAGGTATTGAACGCTTAAACATAGATCGTATGAAAAATTTACGACCCCGGGAGGTTGATGTACCAATTTATCCCAACGTGGCCCACATTACTTTTGGCGCTTCATCTTCTAGGGTTAGGTTTTTAGATGTCTAGGGTTTTGGCATTCATGTTTAATGTAAAAAGGCCTTTGGAGCCTCATTGTACTCATCTTCTTGCGAATGAGCGTAGCCGTCGCATCTCTTCTCAGAGATAAGATGCCACCATTCTAGCAAGCTTGTTTCAATGTGCATTTTACGGTTTCAACATATTTCTTATTTAATAGAAGTCAAGTTTCACCGTATCTTTGTTATTATTCATTGTGTCTCTGTGTTAATATTATAAATCTGTGTTTTCATTTCATTCTACTCATAAATCTCGATCATGGAGAGGGTTGGTCGTGAGTGGAAAATGCCTCGATTCATCGAGAGGATGGGTAGTTAATGGCATTTAGTTCTTTGTCTAGGTGGATGATCTGACTGGGATCTGAATCAAACGAGGGACCAAAAGACTCGTGGGAGCTCACATGACTTCCCGTTCGAACCGTCTTGGGGGTAATGTTGTTCCTTAAGTGCGGGAGTTGCATGTCAGTTGGAGGGTCCTTTCTCTGTACTAGCGCAGAGTTGGTGGGAGCCTTGTTTGGGCCCACCTAGCTTCCCTTTCGAACAATCTCAAGGGTATTGTTGTGCCTTAAATGCTAAAGCGGGATGTCACCTAGAGAGTCCTCCCTCTATACAAAGTCTACATTGGTAGGAGCCACCTCATTATGTCCATTGATGTCATCCTCAAGGAGAGGTCTCCCCTGGATTAGCATCCCGAACACCCTATACGAGAAATGTAAATAGATTTCTTAATTATATTAAGATTATATAATTTTTCTTTATATAAATAGAATATTTAATTGTATTATGTATAATTTCATTATGTAAAAAGAAATTTAAATATAAAAATAATTCTACAAGAAATAAAATTGAATTTAAATATAAAGATAAATTCTACGAGAATTTTAAAGAGAGATGATTTAAGTCGTTTACATATATTACAACAAAGAAAATACGCCTTTATATTAAGATGTTCTAGAACACTCCAAACAAGTTAAATATCAATACGCCTTTATATTAAGATGTTTTAGAACACTCCAAACAAGTTAGATATGATTGATATGTAAAGAAAATATGTCTTTATACTAAGATGTTTTAGAACACTCCCAACGAAACAGTGAAATATGATTGATACGTAAAGGTAATTTTTTTATATGATCTTATAAATTATAAATTATATTGGAAATTTTTTTCATTTCATAATCTAGATGTAAAAAATATTTTATTTCATTTTATTATTTATGGACAATGCATACGTATTTATCTACTACTAAGATAAAACTTTCACAGTCATAATATAGAATATTGTATCGTATAACACATAGGGTTATTCATGTCAAGATCTCTGACTTACATGAATGATTTAGTACTATTACTAATCCATCTTAATCTTAGATTTATTAAGTATAAAGAGATCAAATCTATTGAGGTAGGAGGTTGTGTCAAAACTTTAGATGATCATCGTATATGTTTTAGATATATTTGATTTTTTGAAATTTACAAGTAACAATGTTGAATGATGATGAAGGTGAATAATAAGAAAGTAATATAATTCATATAATAAATAATAGATAGAGTGCAAAATGATATTGGCAATATATCTTTTCAACATTTCTTATAGTCACCCATGCTAGCTTCAAACCTTTAACTAGATATTGCATTAATAAATAAAAATTATAGTAGGTTTTACAGATAATTAATAACATAATTTTAAAATTACTATGAACGCTCTATTGGGATATGTAACTTCCACTTGTCTTTAGTTATGATCATATTTAATTATTGAGTTTATTAATCATTATTACACAGGGTTCTAGTCTATACCAGGAGTTTGTTCCTAGCTTTTAGGAGGTTGTTGGGGCCTAGTTGGTTTGAGAGATTCTCTCCAACTAGTTATCTTCCTAGATTGGTGTTAGGTTGAGATATTTCCTCAACCAAGTAGATCTTGAAATCAAGGTAGTTCTTCTATTTTGAGACTATTATTATTGTATAAATATATGTACTCTATTTGAGTATTTAATGGATGGCTAAGCACAATTTTGAGTTTGTGTGATATTTCTACTCTCACTCGCCCATTTTCCAATATGGTATCAGATCACGACTAGGCTTGAGTCCCTCAAAAGAAGGCCCAAGGAAATGGAAGCCTGTAAATTTTAATCTATTGTAAGAGTAGATTAGCATAAGTAGAGTAGATTGATTGAGTGGATTGTTGCTATCTGTTTGTAGTAGTGTCTTGTTTGTCCATGAGAACTGTGAAGGAGAAGAGCTCGTTACGCTTGACCTATTATGCATGTTGTGAGCATGTTGAGGCAAAGAGAGAAGACTGTAGGAGAGACAATAGTAGGAGTCTAGTAGTTCTGTGTTGATGTTGAGCCGAATAGGGAATACAATTGGTTTCCCTCCCTCACAGAGGTGGTTATGACCAAACCTAGAAGAAAACAAGGGCCAGACATTGAGCTTGGTGAATTTACAGTCAAGGAAACCCGGTGGCTTTAGCGGAGGGCTCGATATGCTTTGTTGAATTCTTGTAGACCTCTGCATGTAAGGCACACCAATGGAGGGTTAAAAAATGATGTTGGTGGTCAATTCGAACCTCCACAATGAGGAGTGATGGAATGCTTGTGGGATACAGTGTGCACAGACAAGGACATTATTTTGGCGTTGAAGTCCCGCAATGTGGATTGGGCCATATTGTTAGTGGAGGAAGATTGTCGGCACGTGAACTGATGGCTGGAAAATGGTAGGAAATGTTTGACACAGTAGTAAGAAGATGTTCAAGAAACCCAGATGGCCCTACGAGAAGGAGTGGCTAGACGGAGAGCTGAAATTAGTTGCTAGCCAGAACCGTTCATTTAGGTGCTCAAGCCAAGTTGGCATGGATGTGCATCTCGTGTCTCCCAAGAGAATCAAAGCGAAGGTCTAGACGGGGTCAGATAGAGTTGAAGCTAATGGATTTGTATCTTTAGTAGAAAGGAGATTTGACTGTCGCAAGGAGAAAACTAGTGGAAGCCCGACAACAACAATGACAAAACTTGACCGTGATGAGCCTAAGGTTCACCTGGAGAGTATTGTCTTTAGTGAATTCCATTGTAGTTTTAGTATATAGGTGTTATGACCAGCTCAAAAGTTGATTCTTGTTCGTTCCTTATTTTCCTTCGTGAATGTTCCACCCCACGCCCCCATATGCCCCGAATATTGTCAGTCAGTTCCGTGGAGGGAAATTTTTGGACTCAAATGAGACTGACATGGTGAATTGAGCAGAGAAACGAGTTGCATAGTGAAGGTTGTGTGATTATTCGTGAGGTAGTGGGGAACTTGGAACTTCCACTCACGTCTTTGACGTAGCTATGAACTATGGGTCATGGTCCAAAGAAGAGGAGCCATGGTAGAGTTCGATGGAGCATGGTGGTGATTGGCAAGGAGACCAAGGATGTGAAGGGTGAACCTACAATCAAGTTACACAGTTTTTTATTGCAGTTTGAATTGTTTTGTTAAACAAGTTGATAATATGTTTGGAGATATGAGAGGAGGTTAAATTAAATATGTTATGTTTTTTAATTTATTTGGAGTTTTAAAGAGAAACATATTGAGCCTCATCAACTCAATATGTGATGTATTGTTAGATATGACGAATCTAACAATTTCCTTTGGAAACTCTATAGAAGTGCGAGTAAATGTTTTTGGGATTAGAAGCATTTTTTTTTTCAAGCCTAGTCAAATCAATAGGAAGTGTAGTGGTTTTGTTAAGAGTTGGCTACTCTAAGAATTCAAGGTCAAAGTCGTAGATGAATACTCCAAACATGAGAACACCTGCAAATGGAGAAGATGTTATTATCTCTTGTTGATGATTTGAAGTCATGCTTGACAATTTTTCGATGTAAAATAATTCCTTAGTTTACTTTGTAAAGGGAAGTTGTTGGAATGATAAGCAGAAAGAACATAGATGATGTTCTGGAACAATAAAGAGATTATTCCAAGGAAAGCTTGTGATAGTGGCAGTCGTGTGAAATCAACAAAAGTGTGAAAGCAATAGAAGTGCAAAAGCAACAAAATGATTACAGACAAACAAAGTAAATTGTGTGAATTGAGTTGAATAAAATAGACCCATGACCATATGTTAATATGAGTCACACATAGTTTTATTAACAAGACTAAGATGTAATGTTTATTGATATTTTGGATTTTTTTAGAGTGAGCTATGTCACGAGTCGGTTGCATGCTCTATGGATGAACTTTGGGGGAGTTCATCAAGAGTTTGAATGAACCACGTAATTGAAGGAAATCCTATTAAACTGACGGTTGCAATGGTTGATGATGACCCATGCATTATGATGGATGGTTTTCTCTTTATATGGACTTTATCAGTTTGGTGATGTATGATCAAGGTACAAAGAGAAAGTATCGGGTTGGGCTAGACATAGACTTTGTTGATTAGGAGGTGCTTCAATTCAAGGACTTGGTAATGATGAAGACATGACTCGACGATTTTAAATACAAGTAGTCATTAAGGGGGAGTGTTGGGATATGTAACTCCCACTTGTCTTTAG
Source organism: Picea mariana (assembly GCA_032191745.1). Taxonomy (NCBI): domain Eukaryota; kingdom Viridiplantae; phylum Streptophyta; class Pinopsida; order Pinales; family Pinaceae; genus Picea; species Picea mariana. Next base: position 8,787 of record JASDQU010171588.1, read on the forward strand.
TTGTGATCATATTTAATTATTGAGTTTATTGGTCATTATTAGGTAGAGTTATAGTCTCTACATGAAGAAGTATGTTCCTAGCTTTTAGGAGGTTGTTGAGGCCTAGTTGGTTTGAGAGATTCTCTCCAACTAGTTAGTTTTCTAGATTGGTGTGAGATTGAGATATTTCCTCAACCAAGTAGATTGTGAAATCAAGGTAGTTCTTCTATTATGAGACTATGATTATTGTATTTATATGTACTCTATTTGAGTGTTTAATAAAGGGCTTTTTGAGTTTGTGTAATAGTGTCATAATTTTGAGTTTGTGTAATATTGTTACTCTGACTTGCCCATTTCCCAATACACTCCATCAATTCACAAAATTTTAGTCTAATGAATCCAAACTAGAAATTCATTGAAGAATTACATATTTCTACTACAACTGAAAACCTATTCTAGAAATTAGATCTCAATTTTCTCAATTAATTTTTCAAATTACTACAATTGTTGACTATTATTTCAAGCTATTCATTACATAACAAATTTCGTAAAGATATCATTGAAAAAGATTTGAGGAAATAAACCACAACTCACTATATAAGTAGAACCTTTAAAGGATCCACCAAATCTCCACCAATTTAAAGGTTACCAGGGGTCGATTCCGTTAAGCTTTAGTTTAAGAGGTCGAACATTTTTTTTCTCATACTCGCGTGACACGTGGTCGATACTCATACTCATCCGCTACCCATCTCATACTCATCCACTATCCATATACCCCCCCGCAAGCATGGAACACAGATAAAGCAGGGTGAAAATCGAACTTGAGACCTCCTTTACACAATTCCTTCCATTTACACGACACGTATCAATCAATCTACACCCTTGCGAGCCAAGAGATCAAACATTGTTAAACATGTTGCACCTACCAATTAATAGAACCACCAATAATGGGTACAACAGAGAAGAAAGTCAACGTAACCCCTATCGCTCCGCTCCTTCCTGACTAGAAATTTCGAAACTTTCACTACTAACATAATCATATTTCAAATTTTCTTTATCAACCAATCAAATAAAAAATAAAATAAAAATAATGAAAAACATGGAAAAATAAAAATTTAATAAATATATTACAAATCCAAGAAAAGAAATAAAATTCACAATCAAAATTTAAATTTGAGCAAAAAAAACTTACACAAGATTTACTTTGAGCAATCCAATTAAAAAACAAATATACCCCACAGAAGATTTAATGTGAGCAATCCAATTACCACTCTACAATTATTATCTACGGAAAAATAAAATTGATGTCAATCATACATGTAAGGTTATTATCTACCCAAAATAAAATTGATGTCAGTCATACGTTAGGTTTTCTGTGCTTGACTTTTGTCATCGTCCCCCGTGAATGCCATCACTGCATAGTTGGTCCTCATACTTCTTCGCTTTTTTAAACTTTTGCTTTTGTTGTAATTCTCTTTTCGCTTGTGTTTTACCTTCGCACATGTGTCTTTTTCTTTGCATTTGCCATTGATTAGAGCTGGTCGTTTCGAAAAAGAATGAATGGTTGGTATTAAAATTTTATAAAACTCATATTTGATTATTCAACCTCGGTTGATATCAAATTGACAAAAAAGAAGCTCTGCATGTGTTTATGGGATATATTATTAAGTTTTATTTTTATTTATATAACTAGTATATCTCTTAAGGGGTGAATGGAAATATCTAAGTAATTCAAAGGAGATTTTATTAAGAAGGTTTCATATTAATGTTGTTAATTGAGATTATAAAAGTTTTGAGGGAAGTTTCATATTAATGTTGTTAATTGAGATTATACAAATATTATAATTAAAATGAATGTATTTGAAGTTGAGTGTTTGGCTCATGCCGAGAGTTGGTTCACTATTTGGGTGATGTTTGGTTCATGCCCTTAAAGTGTCTCAACTTGTATAAAGGAAACATAGAAACATGGAGGTTCACCACTCCGTTCATTAAGCAGACAAACAACTTTTGACACTGCAACCTTTTATCTCAACCCTTTATACTATCCATAAGAGAAGACCTTACATAAAGCCCCTAAAACACCATCTATCTTTCCTCGATACTTGTCTCTAAATACATATTCTAAGTTTATATGTTTCCTCTATTTTTTTATATACTTTATATTTATAAAGTTTATATTGTTCTTCCATATATATAAATATGTATATATTTGTATTTAAAATATATAATATTTAATACTACAGAGATAAAAATTTAAAGATAAAATATTTTTTATTATAAGAATAATAGTTTTTTATATAATGATATATGTAAATCTTTATATATATATATATATATATATATATATATATATATATATATATAAAGTTTATATCTTCTTTTTCATATATTTATATATTTACAATTATATTTCATTAATATAAGATAATAGTATTATAAAATTTAATATATATTAAGTTTATAAAATTTAATATATGCAACTATTTAGAAATTACTGATTTATTATCACTCAATTTGCAATTGCTTCATATTTGATAGATAACTAGAGTAACAAATAGATCATAATGAAAGCAGTGTTAGAAATAATGGGTTATTACTTTATTTCCAAATATAAATGATTGAAAAGATTTACCTACTTAAATTTAGCTACAAATCCCCTCGAGGATTATTTATTGAGGAGTTGCCTTGATTGCAAACTACAGTAAATTAATCTGTGCACTCTTACGTCGCGGGATCGAAGAATACAGAGAGAGAGAGAAAGAGAGAGAGAGAGAGAGAGAGAGAGTTGTGCATGTGTTAGTGTTAAGTATGTGCATATGTTTATGGGTGGGAATCATAGATGAAGTTAGGAGAAATTTTTTTATAGCTCATACAGACGGATCTTGTTGTATTTTTATAGACCTTTTCCCTTGTTATTTCTGTGGGTTTGTTCTCTCATTGTAAAAAAACAGTTGACGAAATCGATAATAAATAGGGAGCCATCATGGTCTTTCAATGGCCTCCGTTTTTACTTATCTTTCAGTTTCCCTGTACCATTTCAATTATATTAAAAATATTTATGTGGTTGGAGTTTTCATGATTGGTCGGAATAGCCACAGTTTGGTCAATAGAGTGTCGACGTTTCGTATCCAAATCAGGATCCATTACATTTCAATTATAGTCAGTCTTTCAAGCTAAAATATCCAGACAATTTTTATGATTAGCTCTATCTCTCATAAATCCCAGCAATAATCCGTACAAGATCATCATATCATTTCTGTTTAGTCTTTAGTATTGGTATTTTCCTTAGCGACTGGTTATTTTTAAACGCTAATCTGAATTTGGTAATTCAGAAATCTGCAATTTCTGAGAGATCGCCTGTTTCAATTCCATTTCTAGGTCCATTCAGATTTTTAAAATATTTCTATATTATGGATCCATTCAGATTTTCAAAATAAGTTCCACTAAAAGCTAGAGCGGATTCTCAAAAGTATAAAGAGAAGAAAATATTTATAAAAAATAATGTTTTAAGTTAAAAAACGAAGCCTCTCTTGTACTTATTTCAATCTCTACATTGCATGACAATATAGTCATGGAGATCGAGAATATCTCATCTCAAAAATCGACATTGGCAAGCTATTGAATTCATTGCTAGAAAGGTCAACGGACCACACTCCTCTTTTATCACTTTATAACCTTACACCATTAAAATGATGGAAATGATTAGCTTATCTTTCAATAGCTTAAAAAACAGATCTTCCACCATTACATAACTCCAAATCACAAGAATTTTCGCATTCCAACAAAATTATTGCCGCTTCAAGAGACTTGACCGATAAATTTCTTCAAAAAATGAATACATTACCTTAGTTTGAGCCTTTGGCCATCAAGATCCCAGATCTTGAAGCTCCTATAGAAGACTTGTGTTTTCCATTGTCCTCGACATTGTTCCTTTCTATTATGACTTCAAATTCAAATTTGAGTGGAAATGGGATACCGTGTGTATTAGGCATGTTGCTAAGTTCCCATGAATCACACACAATTGGCGTGGGACTAAGTGAGTTAGTCACATGTTACTGAGTATGGGGTTGATTGGATCTTACAATGCCTTTAGTGTCAACATGTCATGCTACTATTTCTTAGCTCTTCCAAAGTGAATTCTTTGAGGTTTTATGTTGGAACCAATGCTGAAAACAAAGGTTTCGGAAAACAAAGCAATGTGATAGACAACTCCATCCAAACCTAGACTGCAATCAACATTGTTATCTCGGTGACTCGATTTAAATTCTCATTTCACGATTCTTGGATTTTAAAACAAACAACCAACATGTGTATTTGTATTGAGGTGTAAAACCTCAACTTCAAGACAAAATATCTATAGTTTCAGGTATTAAAGTCTCCTTATATCAACACTATGATGGCTACAACTTTTTATACATCTTATGCATTTAAAGATTTAAATAAACAGGCTTACCAACATTGTAAATCGTTGTATAATGCATTTCGAACTCACGACCTCCATTCACATCCACCAGCATGGTGTAATTAACTTAGCCAATTTAAAACCAAAAAGCATTAAAATGAAACTCAAAAAAAGTGATTACGTAGATGTATGGCCACAGCCACACTGCGATGAAAATGAATTTTTTTATAAAAAATACTCTCTTATTCATTTCTTTTTATAAAATTCTCTTTTACATTTTAATTTTAATATTGTTTATATTATAAAAATATATATAATAGTAAAGTAAAAAATAGTTAAAATAAAAATATTTATAAAACATTAAATTTGTATATAAAAAAAAAATTGAATTTTCTATCACTAATAATATCTTAAAAAATGCATTACTCTCTTATTCATTTCTTTTATAAAAAAATATTGTTTATATTATACTAATGATAAAATCCAAATTGAAATATTAAAATATTTGAAATATTAAAATATTAAATTATATAAAAATTACTTTAAAATACGAGTTTTAATTCTCTCTTATTCATTTCTTTTATAAAAAAATATTGTTTATATTATAATAATAATAATAATCTATTTTTAAGGTCACGGCCAGCACACTAAATTGCTGTATGAGACCCCCTTGTTTGTGGGACAAGGGACCCCCCTCCGCCCAGTGAATTGACTGGTAAAGTCTACGAAGGTATACATACCCTACCCCCGTCTGGATTTGAACCTGTGACCTCTTAAGAGGAAACACATGTTCTTAACCATTAGACCCACTCACGCTGTATCCAAATTGAAATATTAAAATATTAAATTATACAAAAATTACTTTAAAATATGAGTTTTAATTTTTATTGAACAATCTCCTTATTCATATTATTTTATAACCATTTTCTTTTAAATTTTAATATTATCTATATTATTAAAATTCATCTATCATAATAAATGGTGTTGTCTAACAAGTTTTTGTCTCTCTTTCTGTGATCTACATGCTTCCCATCATAAGACATATAAGCTTCATCGAAAATTGAATGGCTATGACCACATACCTCTACAAGACAATCAACATGAATTCCTTACATGCTTAGGGTGCTGTCATTCTGTCAAGTCTCCATGAAATTTACCAAAGGCCTTTTCAGTATACACAATTTTCCTCTTTCCTTGAGACCTTTAATCTCTCTACCCAAAACATGCTTCACTAACATATAGAGCACTGAAAATCGCTCCTTGTAAACAACATGAATACTTTAACCATTTTTTAATACTTCTTAACATCAAGGGCCTTTTTTCATTCATTGGAGCAATAAATTGCCAAAAAAAAGTAGTGAAATGTCACTAATAGTAGTGCACCATGAAGAACAAAGTTTTCTTAGATAAATAAGAACTTGATGTGTGAAATCATGCAAAAAAAAAATAAGAAATCTTTGGACAAATTAGCAGTGCTACTCCATGGAAAACAAAGTTTACAATTACATCATGCAAAGAAATAGGGTTTGAAGCCAAGAAATGCACTGGTAAAATTCCAACAGACCAGTGATGAAGTGAAGGCGAGACAATTGTATTGATATAAAAAAACATTGTAGAGTATGATGGGAGCACAAGACGAGCAAGATAGATGACAACGGAGATGCCTAAGGTAGAGGGTAATAACATATCACAAAACACTTGTCTCGTGGTGAATGCATTGGGGCGAGGTATTGTTATCAATCACATTGGGGATTTAAATATCTTAATAGTTGCTTTTGCTTTTGGATAAAGAGACCTCACACTCAAAACTTCTTCGTGGAAAAGGAATTATATAGTGTGGGTGAGTTAAAAAATATAAAAACAAAAGAAATTTACGGGTAGATGATTCTATTTGATTGAAGGAGATTTTGTCATCGATTGGCAAACAACAAAATTTATGGGAGCTAACATTTGTTGAACTCTTAATATAGTGAAACTGGAACTGCGTCAAGCTCTCTCACTTATTACTAAATTTTTCCTTTTCTCCCGACAATTGAGGAAAGCCAGGAGCCAGATTTCTAGACAATTGTTCGCCTCGACATTAGTAGGATGAACTGAACTTTCTTCTATGATATTTACTCTATTTAGTCTTCAAATCAATGGAAAATATGGAAAACTAACATAATAGGATAGTGATTGACCCTGGGATGATATGGTAGAGTGATTTTTCTTTTATTTTGGGAACCTCGATACCATATTTATGTTTATTTTTCTTCATAAAGCTGTGATTCATGGTCATTTTAACTTCCTTGTCATGGAATTCAATAAAATATGTGGAAGATTTGGTGGGAATGGTTTTATTTACCTTTTGTTGTGGATATTAATTTCGCTTTGAATCGGAGAACGACGATGGGATATTACTTGTTTCAGAATCCCCCATCTCTATACATTCAAGGATTAGAAATAATTCGGCTCGTCACAGGCCTGGTTTTAGGATTCACAGAATGCAAAGATATCATGCATCTCAAATACTCAAAATTCAATCAAGGGTCTCCATCAACCCAGGTTTCTAGCAGAACAGGAATGCTTATGCTGTACTCACCAACCTGCTTAATCGCTTCCTTCTTTTTGTTTTGTAAATTAGACTGGCCATGCTAGCATTTTGCTTCACAAGTCGGGTCTCTTGCAGCGTTCGATTATTTCGCAGCTACACACGTAGGTATCCACTAACCAATGCCCATCTTATTAATTTGCTGCACGTTTCTTCTGCACACTAAGAGATGAGTGTATAGCGCCATCTTATGGATTGGCCGCGTGTTTCTTCTCTCATAGTGCCATTTTATTGATCGGTAGCTCATTTCTTCTCCACAGTATTGATCGGCCTTGATTGCAAGTTTTTTGTGAGCAGAGATTAAGAGATGAGTATATTATTAATTTATTTTATTTTGATTGATTTGGAATGTTTGTAGGTTACACATATTAATTTATATTAATTTATGTTTTTAGTTGATTAATCATATAATTATAAGAAAATAATTTAATTAATAATTATAAATGTTTAATTTTATTCAACAAAATGGAGTAAAAGAGTATTTATATTATTATGTAATTCAATTAAAATGTTTCAATTATAAGTTGAATTTCAATTAGCTTAATGTAAATAAAGATATCATGAAATTTTTTAGAATATTAAATTATGGTAATTATGAAATTTAATTAAAAAAAATTATCCATTAATTTTAATGTATCATCACCTTGAATAAGTATTAATAGATAACTATTTTATATGAGTTCGCAAGAGGTTAAGAACATGTATTTCTTCATAAGAGGTCACAAGTTTAAATTGGAAGGAGGGGGTCTCATACACCAATTTGGTGTATGGCTTGGCAGTGACCTTAAAAATAAATTATTATTATTATTTGATTTTTATAAAATAACAATAATAACAATGATAGATTTAATAAATTAACAATAATAATTTTTGGGTCTCTCCTCGGGACTAAACTAACTCACCTTAAGGATACCCACATCTTAATCGATAGAGCTAGTGAGACTTGACTATTTAATTTGTATTATAATATTAAGTTTATTTATCATTTGTTTTTTTTAAATGTAAACTTTATAGTCTAGATGTACACATTTAAAAGATATGTTCGTATACAATTTATTTGAGTAATGTAACAAATAAACTAAACATGCATAATTATCTGAAGTAAACCATACTTTCATCCCCTCTTTTTTTTAATACTTTATCAAAGAATGATATAGTTTCTCTTCTAGAGCATGAAGATTGGATTGTAGAGATTTTGGATGTTTATGGGAGCTGGTGATGAAGAAATTTGAGAAACTTCCTTCTGGGGTTTTGTCTAAAGATAGGGAGTTGGGGGACCCTTTAACCGAGAGCCCTGCCCTTCCCAATGATACCCTAATTGTTGTTACCTCTGAGGGGGGTGCATGTTCTCAAGGGTTTGAAGAGGAGTCGGGGCTGAATAATACTAAAGTTCTTCAGGGTTATGAGGATAGATCTATGGCTTGTGCATTGGGGGAAAACATTGATCCTAACCCTCCCTCAAATGGACTAAGGGTTGAACAGGGTATGATTATTACATAATCAAAGACAAGGAAGATAGGTGTGTTGATGAGATCCCTTCATATAAAGAAGTCTTAATAAAAACCCCTTTGCAAATTTACAATAGTTTGGAGTCATTTAAGGGGGTTACAAATAGGTCAAATGTTATTGTTACAAAGAAGACTACGAAGAAATTGTCCAAGAAGGATATAGGTGTTATTGAAGGAGGTTTTAAACCTTTTATTCCACCTAATAATTCTTCCTCTGCTGATATGAACTCTCATTTGGAACCGCCTCTATCCCCAAGGGCACTTAGAGGTCAGATGCTTGTTTCGGGGGTTCATAAATGATTATTTTATCTTTCAATTTGCATGGGGTGGGGAGTGCCCCAAAACTGTTAGCCCCGATATAATTTTTTTTAGGAAACTATGGTGGAGAGTGGAAAAACCAAGGAATTGTTTCTGAAGTGCTTCCCTAATTGGAACTGTGTTGCTTTGGATTCAATTGATCGGTCTAGGGGTTTGATTTCGGGTTGGAATCTGGTGAAAGCAGATTTACAAGCTTTTGACATTAGTGCTGGAATTTTGTTGGAAGGTCGCCTTAAAGATATCACTAGGTCGGTGAATATGTTGAATTTTTATGGACCTTATAAAGATAGGTCTCCTTTTTTGAAAAATCTGGAAGATTGTTGTTTTTTAAGAGAAGAAGGTTTAATTATATGGGGTGATATAAACCTTACTTCATCTTCAAGGGAGATTTGGGGAGAACGTGCAAGAATTGATCCTCTTTTTTATTCATTCTCCTCTTTGTTTTATGCAGTTGGTCTAGTGGATATACTTCCAGGCATTATCAGTCCAACTTGGAGAAATGGGCGTTCTGGTTCTGTAGGAATATCTAAGAGGTTAGACAGGTTCTTAATGAATGAAGGTTTGTTGGAAATGTTGGGTCATTGTAAATATTAGGTAATTATTTCCTTTGTATTAGACCATAATCCAATCTGCTTGCATTTTGATGATATCAAGGGAAGGAATTATTATCCTTTTAAATTCAACCATTCATGGTTGTTGGAACCTAATTTCAATTTGTTGGTTCTCTCTACATGGAAATCCATGGAGTATTGGCAAGATTTGTCGACTATGCAGTTACTTGTGACCAAGCTTAAAATTTCGAAAGAAGAAGTGATTAAATGACAAAAAGAGAAAAAGAAAAAACTACAAGAGGATCTTTGGGATCTCGATCAGAATTTGGATAAGGTTTTTTGTAAATATCCATCACAAATCTTTCCATCAGAAGATAAAGATCTTATTTTATCATATGAGAAGAGAAAGTATGATATTTTAAAATTGGAAGAAGAAACCTGGAGCCTCAAAAGTAGGGTTGTCTCTAAGTTAAAAAGTGGTGACAAAAAAATAAAAATAAAATTGTAAGTTTGTTGAGCATCATAGAAAAATTGATACCATATGGAATGTTAAGGACTTGGAAGGAAAAACACAGTCGTCACAAGCAGACATAAGAACAACAAATTTTGATTTCTTTAAGTATTAATATAAAGCAAATGAAAAGGAAAACACTCTTATGCAGCTACAAGTGATAAAAGAAGTTCCTTGTTTCTTCTCAGGTGAAGAAAGTGATGTTTTAGGAAGACAAGTTACATTTCAGGAGGTAGAATTTTTTTTGTAATTGATGCTAAGAGACAAAAGCTCGGGCCCTGAAGGGTGGACACATGAACTCTTTCATTATTTCTTTGATTTTATGGGTGTTGATTTGGTGGTTTTTGTTGAGGAGTCAAGACTAGATGGAAAGGTATGTGGTTCATTGAATGCAACTTTTGTAGCTCTTGTTCCAAAAGATTTGAATCTTGTATCTTTCAATGATTACAGACCTATTTCTTTATGAAATTTTGTCTATAAAATTATATCGAAGGTCATTACTTCCAGATTAAAAGATAAATTGGCCTCTTGCATATCAGAGGAACAATTTGGATTCTTGAAAGACAGGTTAATTTTTTATGTGGTAGGCATTGCACAAGAATGCATGCATTCAACAAAATCTAAAAAGATGAAAACTCTATTTTTGAAGTTGGACCTTAAGAAAGCATATGATAAAGTAAGTTGTAACTTCCTTAAAATGTTGTTGATTCAAATAGGTTTGAAGTGGGAGGAGGTACAGTGGATCGTGGATTGTGTTACAAGTGAAAATAATGTCATTTTGGTGAATGGCTCTCCGACTGATTTTTTCAAAAGTTACAGAGGTATAAGACAAGGTTGTCCACTTTCTCTATTGTTGTTTCTTTTGGTTATGGAGGGTTTTAGTAGATTGGGGAAGAAGGAAAACTCAAAAGGTAAATTCTATGGAATTAAAGTAGAAAAAAAAGGGTTAGTTAGTACTCACATGTTCTTCGTTGATGATGTAGTGGTTTTAGGGGTTGGTTCAGTAGATGAATGACTTGAATTTAATAATTTGTTATCAGTTTTCTGTCAAGCATCGGGGATGGAGATAAATTGTCAAAAATCATGTTTTCTTTATAATAATATTGAGAGTGAGATTTTGGCAAGAATTGATGAGATTTTTGAAATTCCTATAGTTCATCTTGATTGTGGAATGACATACTTAGGGTTTCATCTAAAGCCTAATGACTATAGGATTTATGATTGGACCCGAATTATTCAGAAGTTTGAGAAAAGAATAGATCATTGGACTTATCACTGGATTTCCCTGGGTGGAAGAATGATCTTAATTAAATCAGTCCTTCAAAATTTTCTGATATATTGGCTTAGTTTAGAAAAGGTACTAGCAAAAATTAATTCAAATATTCATCACATTTGCACAATATTTGTTTGGAAAGGAGCTAGGAAATCTACAGGTTTTAATCTAGTAAAATGGGAGATGGTTTCGAGACCAAAAGTCCTTGGTGGTTGGGGATTTCGAAACCTTCATTGGTTTTCTCAAGCATTGGTTGTTAAGTCTCTTTGGAGAGCTCTGTTTGGATCTAGGTTGTGGAGTAAAGTGATGGTCAAGAAATATCTTAAAGGCAAGGATGCGATCTTCTGGTTGCGTTATGGTTTGTATAAATTTTATGTTTTATCAAATTTTTGGAGAAATCTTTTGGATTCTTTTCCTTTGCTAAAAAAATGGATTGCATGGTTTGTGGACAATGGAGCGTGAGTACTGCATGGACACGATCCTTTTATGGGTTGTGGATCTTCATATAAGTTATCATATGCTTTGATTCATCACCTAAATTCTTTAAAGGTTTTTTCTCTAGCTCATATAGGATCAACCTTAGCGTTAAATACTCTGAGATCACATGATTGGTTAACAACAAAAGATATGAGAATTGAAGGTGATCTGGCCTTGGAGTGGAACGAATATTTGATGATGCTGAGAAGCAATGGGGTGGCACTTAGTACTGAAGAAGACTCTTTAGTATGGACTTGAAAGCAATCTAATGGAACAATATCTGTGAAATTGTTGGCAGATCATGTGTGGTGGCACAAATCCATTTGGAAATTACAAGTGCTTGTCGAAATCATCCTTTTTGTCTGGCTTTTCTTTCATGATCGCATCTATAGGCACAGAAGTGGAATTGGGCCTTCAGTGTGTATTTTATGCTTAAAAGATGAAGAAAGAACCCAACATTTGTTTGTGAATTGTGAGGTATCACAACTTATATGGAAAGAGGTTTGTGATCATTTTAGGATAAATGGATCTTGGAATATGGTGCCTTTAAATGACAATTTAATGACTTGGTTCCTGTC